>VZRZ01002233.1:309222-328015 GCA_013398175.1 Climacteris rufus | reverse complement strand
GCCCCCGTACCACCAGGGAAAGCCAGTGCAGGATGCCGTGCGCCCTCGGGTCTGTCCCCAGCCCTCGGCAGAGCGCGTCCAGCAGCGCGGCTACAGTGGCCAGCAGGGTGAGGGAGGGGATTCTGCCCCCCTGCTCTGCTCTGGTGAGACCCCACCTGGAACACTGCATCCAGCTCTGGGGTCCCAGCACAGGAAGGACATGGACCTGTTGGAGCAAGTGCAGAGAAGGCCACCAGGATTATTAGAAGAATGGCACACCTCTTCTATGAGGAAAGGCTGACAAAATTAGGATTGATTAGCTGGAAAAAGAAAATGTTCTGGGGTGACTTTATTACAGCCTTCAAGTGCCTGGAGAGAACCTACAAGAAAGATGAGGCAAGACTGTTTACAAGGGCATGTAGTGACAGGACAAAGTGGAATGGATTCAAATTGAAAGCGTGTGGATAGATATAGATTAGATTAGACTAAATTAGATTAGATTAGATTAGATTAGATTAGATTAGATTAGATTAGATTAGATATTAGGAAGGAATTCTTCACTGTGAGATTGGTGAGGCATTGGAAGACCGTTGCCCAGGAAAGTTGAGAATGCTGTGGATGTTGTTCCTGGAGCTGTTCAAGACCGGGTTGGATGGGGCTCTGAGCAACCTTTTTTATTTGAAGGTGTCCCTGCTACGGCAGGAGGGTTGGAACCAGATGATCATCAAGGTTCCCTTCCAACCTAAGTCATTCTATGATTCTGTGACTCCTGCTGAGCATTTAAGTGAGGTTTGGAGTGCTGAGTGAGGCTTTTGATGTCATCAATGTGCAAGGGGAGTTGTTTGTTGCAGCTCTCTATGCTTGACACCAGATCCATCAGAAGATTTTCCCCCTCCCTGCCAGGTTCAGGCATCCTGGGACTCCCAGGAGATGCACTCACAGTAGCAGAGGTGAGTTGGGAGGGGAAACCTCATTCCTGGGAGCTGAGATTGTTTCCTTCCCGAGGGACTGGGAAATTCTACCCCTCCTGGGTCTGGGCAATGGCCATGGTGCTTCTTCCCCTTCTAGAGTGAAACCCGTTGCTGCAACACTGGTGAAAGGGAGCAACTCATAACCTAGCTCCCCTCAGGCCACTGCAGTGATTGAAGAGCATGGCCTCAGAGATGAACAACCACTGTCCCATCTGCCTGGACTACTGGAAGGTGGTCAGCTACACACTGCCTTGCCTCCACCAGTTCTGTTACAGCTGCATCCTGCAGTGGGCAGAGAACATGCCCAAGTGCCCCCTCTGCAAAAGGAGGATTCTATCCATCTTGCACTCAGGGGGGACAGAAAATGACTACCTGGAGCATGCCATTGCACTATCTGAGACAACGTCAGTCATCATCCATCCACCAGGCAAGAGGAGACCCCAGACATCTAGGTGGCCCTGACCTCCATTTCCCTGGAGCATCCCAAACATGGGCTGCAGAAGGAGTGCCCAGGCATCCTGTGGGCAGCCTCCAGCCTGGGGAATGGGTGGTATTTTTCCGTTACCACCCATACCTCCTAGATGCCCTGGTGCCCTGGGTTTGACCAAGGCTGAGGCAGCTATTCAGGAACAATTGGGTGGAGGCAGACTTAGTGGAGGACACTGTCATGGACATCCTGACCAGCTGTGGAATCAATGAAGACCAGCTGGTCGAGGTGCTGGGGGACTCCCTGCAAAACCACACAACAACATTTGTGCAATGGCTTATCTGTGTTACTGTGCTGCATGGAGGCCTGCAGTCTGCTGGCCCAGCAGCCCCATCTCCCTGCCTGGGTCACAGCCTTTCTGACAGCCCTGCAAGATGCACCATGGATGAGGTCCCCAACAGCTCCTCCACTGCCATGGACGGAGATTCCAGCAGCTACCCCTCTGTACCCATTACCATCACTGCTGGAGCAAGAAGAACCCCAGGAGGAGCCAGAGGAGTCTATTCCTGGGCCCTCCACTTCCAGACAGGGCAGTGAACCCTCCCCTGAGGGGCCATGGTGACTTCTGAAGATGCAGGTCAGCAGCCCTAGGCCAACAAGAGGGTGGTAATGCCTTGGAGGAGGCCTCAGTGTTTGGCCAAAGTGGTACTGGGCCGTGAGCTGGGGCATGCACCAACCCTCTAGGACTCCCAGCCCCTCAGATCCAACTATCCAAATACAGTGAATGCATGGAAACTCAGAAAAAGTCTCAGTGAATATGAACAGGGCAGGTGGCATTGCTGGCTTGCTCTTCTCCCCTACGGCAAGTAATGGCCAGCTCCAGGCCTGTTCCTGTAGCCGGCCCAAGGGCAGGTATTTCCAGCTGGGGTTCTCCAGGTTTAGTTTGCGCTCCACTGCTCATCACCCCAGGCCACTCATGAGCTCCTCAGGCCCACCCTCTGCCCCCACATCCTGGGTCTCTGCTCTCCCAACAGCCTGCACTGCCTGGTGCAACCTCATTACAGCCATGACCAATTCCCTCCCCCTGCCTGGAGTCAGGACTTGGTGCTGCTCTCTGTGTCACCCCAGGGACACAGCAGGAGCCCCAAGGAGTTCATCAAGGAGAAGTGCAAAGTCCTGCTGCTGGACAATGGGACAATGCCAGACCAGCACATGCGTGGGGCTGCCCGGCTGCTGAGCAGCCAGGGAAAGGCAACCGTGCTGCTGCCTGTAAGCACAGACTTTCCTCTTGCTCCTCCAGATCCAGCCTTGGTGGTGGTATTTCTTCTGCTCAGCTTAGAGAGGGCTCATTGGTGGCAGATGTTTGGCAGATGGATGTCAAGCAGCTGAGGACTTTGTGTTTGTCTAGTTTGGAGAGAAAAAGACTGAGGGGTGACCTCACTGCTCTCTACAGCTTCCTGAGGAGGGGACGTGGAAAGGGAGGTGTTGGTTTCTTCTCCCTGGGATCCAGTGACAGGACATGTGGGAATGGTTCACAGCTGCATCAGGGGTGGTTTAGACTGGACATAAGAAAATAATTTCCTTACTGAGAGTGTGCTCAGACACTGAAACAGGCTCCCTGCCTGTCAGTGCCTTAAACGGATGCATTTGGACAATGCCCTTCATGATGAGCTTTAACTTCTGGTCAGCCCTGAAGTGGTCAGGCAGTGGGACTAGAAGATAACTGTAGGTCCCTGACAAATAGAAATACTGCATTCTAATACCTGTCAATACCATCAAATAAGCACTATTTGCCCCTCTCATTAATTTTCAGTGATATAAATTATTATTTCGTGAAAGAAGCTAAAATTTGAATTTCTTAATCTCATTACTCTTACAGAAAATGAAAAAAATGTAAACAATTCCTTCTAGCCCCATGCAATATTCATAGACCATATATGTTGTATGTTGCTGCCACGTGTCCATTATAGTTTTGCTTACACAAATATTTTTAATGTTTGCTTGTTCAGATTTTTTAACTATGGGGCTTTTATAAAACATATGTCACCAAGTCTGGTTTTGAGAAGAACTTTGAGCACATGTATTGTCTATTATGACAAGAACACTGTGTTCTGCTACAATGGCCCCTGTTGCATTTTATCATCTTTTCAGCTATTTGGTGTGATACAATATTATGCTTTGATATTTTATGATTTTTATACAAACCATTAATATGCCAGCTTTCACGGTTTCATAACACAACTGCCATGGAAATGAGTGCAGCATGTCCTCTGTATATTTATATACCAAATTTAAAAGAATTTTTGGAGGTCCAAATTGTTAGAAACTTGTTAACTATCATGCCTCAGAAATGTAAACATAATGGATACTGAAGTAGGCATGTACAGATAACGGGGTAGCCTGATTCTTCTACATGTGTCAGTTATTACCTGAGATGCCCATTCAGGCATTTGCACTTCCAAGAATCTGAATGGCATGAAGAAGCCTAACAATTGGCTAACACTTTGGGTTCTGCATTGATTTGTATGGGGGGTAAAGGATGGTGGAGGAAAAATTGATCGTGTTATCTGAATGTTGATAGTCTTAGATGGCCATTTAGCTTCCTCAGAACCTTTGGACTGATGGAAGCTTTTTCAAATCAGATCTTATTCAGATGCACTAGAAGTAGGAGGGATGCTTACATGCAGGATACAAACCCACATCAAATCATGGGCAGTTGCATGCCCTGCATTTGTTCCTCCCAGGCACTTCTGTTTGTAATTCTGTGAAGCTCCATAGTGTTTAAGGAGTAGGAGTTACCATACCTCTTGTCACAGTCTTTGGGATTGGTGCACAGGTCACAGATGGTCAACTTATAAAAAGCATAGATGCATTCCTACTATTTTTTGGAGTCCTTAAACTAAATGTCTCTGACACTTTCTCTTTCAAGCAAATAAACACTATGCCTCTACTCTCACCTTTTGCTCATAATTCACCAAGTCCTTCTAGAGCTGTAATTGCATAAATAATAGTTGAGTATCTAGCTGCCTTCTCTTTTGTACAAAGCTCTCTACAACTTCAGTGATATTAATAAAGTGACATATATATCACGGTTGTGTCATGAGGGAACTAGCCTTAGAGACAGAAAAATCAGTGGGAGTCTGTGCCAGGAGTGAACAGTAAAGTTTCTATCATGGTAACGTTACTCTTCTTGAGTGAGTCCCTTATTGCACACAGAAAAGTGTACTTCATTAAGGGAAGTAGAAATTAACACTGAGTTAAAAGCCCTAGAATTCTGCCTAGTGTTTTCAACTTTTGATTTGGCACTGTAATGGAACAATATGTGCTACTCGTTCTTATGCAAGAAAAACCAAAAATTCTTTTGTTGTATTCTTGTAGTTACCAATCTTGTATCGTGCGATAAGCTATAAAAATATTTTTAAAACAATATGATATTAATAAGTCATATGAATTTGATTCTCTGTGAGTTTTGTGCTAAATTAATTGTACAAAATTTTAAGTGGCACATTTATATACTAGCAAGTAGAAAAGATTTTTAGAAGTTAGTGTTTTAATCAAACTTCAGAAGTGTGTTTATTGCACAATTTTACATTTAAATTCCACGGATGTGTTTTTGGTCTCATAAACTGCTCTAGTAGACATTAGGGACAAAATAATGAGAAAAGAATAATCAGAAATTGTCAGTTGCCTGTCTCCTATTCATGAACAAGGGGATATTTGCCTGTACAGAATATTAATTAAATTTAAATATATCCCATGCAATATGTAAGTTTTACTGAATGTGGAAAGTTGAGAGTATTCAGAAAATCATGTTTGAGCTCAGTATATGTATGGGCATATCCACATTTCATCTATCCAAATATTGGTGTTGATAGAACATGAATGGTATTACTGTGTTGATATATATAATGAAGTCAGGAAAATTTAACAAAGGAGCTGTACTCACACTTCCCAGTGTAAATTATCCACCAGTTGATGTCACTAAGAAAAGAATTACCTTGCTAATCAACAGTCCTTTGTCACACTGTTCTTAAAACTTTCCATGAAGCCCTTCAGAATAACAACTGTTATAAATGACAATTTATATTGATGTCTCTGAGTTACCAGTTTCTGTATGTAGCCTTCCTTAACATTGCATTTGAGGACACACTAGAGTTAGAAAGATTCCTCTTTTCCCATGTTTCATGTTGTTTTCTCAGTTAATCACTGAGTTTACAAGAGTTTCTATAAGTTAGAGGATGTTATACCAGTTCCTATCCACTTAGATTAAGCCCCTTTTGTGCTCAAAACCACAACCTTCTAACATCCCATGGAGAGACTAGATGACCAGCCAAGGATATTCTTTCCGTGGAGGCTGATTCTGTTTCCTGCAGTGCAAGGAAGGCAGGTTGGAAGGGCACAGCTATCCAGTTCCCAGCTCCTCTGGTCCTACACTTCCATAACTGTGTACCAGCTGGAAGCAGGAGAAGGGGAGTCCCACTGCATTATCTCCCTCCCCTCCCCCACAGCATGACTCTCCATCTTTCCAGTTTCACATCCCAAGGGAAGCAGGCTAAAGATGGGCAGGGAGGGCAAGGGCTGTGTGTGAGGAGGCCATCAACACCACAGTTACTGCAGTCGAGAAGCAACAGTAACCAGCATGGGAAGACCTGTCATCAACTCAAGCTAATACCCCTGTGTTAGACTATGACGATGAACATAATAGAAAAGCATTTTGTAGTTAGATCTGGTTTTGAACAAAAGACAAATTATTTATTTCTTTCTTCAAATGAAGCATAACACTAAGGTATAAAGGGAGTATAAATAACATCTGATTGTGCTCCTAAGCTCCATGCTATAACTTTCTTGCAATGACATCCTTCAACAAATTAACTACATCATTACTGTTAAGTATTAATTGCACAAAACAGATACACAAAATATATAATGAGCTAGAAAGAGGACAACATTCTTCCATTATGACAAACAATTCTAACAAGAAATGGGAAAAAAAAAACAATAGATCTAGGCTTACACTGATGGCAACACTGAGAGTTTTAAGTCCTCTCCTTGAACACATTACATGTGATAAATAATATGCAAAATATTTAAAGAATTTTATTGTTGCTTACAGAAGATACTTAGCAAGCAAAGAGACAGTAGCAATCACTGCCTCATGTCTCATATCCCCATCATTCAATGCAAATTTTTACATTTCATGCAATAATCCTGAGCTTATTTTCAGTAACATTGAAATGTCATCTATGTTAATTACCAAATACATACAGAGCCCAGCTATGGGGTCTATTGTATTATTAAGGCATGAAAAAAGAATAGCATTTTATCAACTCTGAATGCCACAAATACAGCACAGCAGTTAGAAGGCTCAAAAAAGCTCAGAAAGTACCAGTGATTTCTGTGCGAAGGTCCTCCCAGAACATAACTGAATAATCAGCTCCTGAAAAGGCACAGAATCAAATCCTGTCCTCACTGACATCAGGGAGTTCTGCCATTGCCTTGACTGCTGGACCAAGCTTCAGAGCTATCAGGAGTGACTCAGACTCCTCTTCATATCCCCAAAAAATTGACAAACTTCCTCTCACTCAAGTCAAGTATGAAAAAACAATACCTATATATTGTTTTGTTAATTAGTATTTTAAGCCTATGGAAAGGTTCCATTCATTATACAGTATGGCAATTAATAAAAAGCCTTTTCAGAAAAAGCTTATTTGTTAGTCTGATTTATTAGTATGTTAAAAGAAGGGGGAAGTGTCATGAAAAGAACCTCTGCCAAGTCTGTGATCTATTTATAAATCATTTTTAATTTTAAAATGAAAGATTTTGGTAAGCCGAACCAAGGGTATGTGATCCAATTCTAGACTCCATGGTTCAATGGCTCTTGTGAAAGACAAAGAGCACCACAGCCCTGTCCAGTCATCAAGTGAAGAACTCATCATCTGCATAACTTGTAAGGGGCTAGCAGTATCTAGATTGTGCAGTTCTTCATATAGTCTCTATTTGACATTTGAGAAGTTCTTGCAAAATGCCTTTTAGCAAGCCAAGGTATTCCAGTTCAGTTAATTAAGCCATTGAAACCAAGGACAAATTGCTGGCAAGACTTACATAATGCATAATTGCATTATGTCCCATTCTGGGAACTAAAATAGCAGATGATCACCTCTAACTCTGAAACTGCTGTTGCCTAGCCTTTGTGTAAGTATTTGCCTAGTTGAGCTCAGAGTTTACAAATCCAGTAGCCTTATACTTCAGGTGCCCATATACTACATATACTACAGGTGGCCCATGGTCTGCCATGGAAAGAACACATGCCTGCTCCCCTTGCAGACACAAGCCACTCCCTGGCAGAGATGGTGCTGTCCAATCCTGTCACTGGAAGGCTCTGAAAACTTTGCAGATGCACAAATCTGACATAACTAATTTCACCTAAAACATCAAGTTATATTGAAAACATGTTTGTCACACTAAAACATTCAGGAAACTTGTTACTGTCTCATTTGAGATTGCAGGAGAGAAACAGGTTGTTGATAATAGTTACTGGGTTAAAATTTGCAGGGGTTTTGGTTAACTTCTACTAACAAATAAGTTAAAGAAGGCTAAGGCTATAAATTGGTACTGTTTCATTTATAAATATTCACTTTACTTGTCTTCTAAAAAACATGTTAAGGAAAAAGGTGGCCAGAAGGATCACACATGTTGTAAATTGTAATTTGGTTGTTAGGCTGTAAAAACCAAAAACGTAAGTGAAGTTGAGCACAGTGTAAGAAAAAACCCAGTTTTTAATTAACAACTTATTTACAAGTTCATAAAATCAACTGAACTGGAGTAGGTGTTCTATGTTTGTCACCAATATTTTATTGTAACTGGTAACTTGCACGCTTTGTAGTAGAACAGAAAAAAATAAAGTTCACTATATACAGCCTTTGTACAGGCTACTTGACTATACTCAAGGCATAGTGATCATAGCACAACCTAGTCTTCATAATAATTTGTGCACAAAAAGACACCAATCAGACATAATGTGAACATTACAGTGAAATGACATCACAAGTCCAGTGAAAATTCAGCATCATACAAAACATATTGATCTACTGCAAATGACGTCCTTTAAAACAATAAGCCTCTATTCAGTAGTAACTTAACCAGAGTCTGATGCAGAGATTTGTGTAGTTATAAGTCTTTTAAGTGAAGCAACCTCTGCAGATAAGTTTGCTATGCCCTGCTTCAAATAGAGGTTCTCTGACTCAGAGACATTGTAGATATTGTCTTTTATTTCAACAACTCCAGTTTTACAACCACTCTGAATCTTAACGTTGAGTTCCTTCTGATGCCAGAGTTCTGGTTTAAGTGACCAATCTTGGATGTTAGTCACTTGAACCGAGAAAGGAGTGTGAGAAGAATGCACCAAATTTTGCCCACCATGTTTTTCAAGCTCAAAATGTCTTTTTGAGGACATGTCAATGGGTGATGACAATTTCTGTGTTGCATCATAGTCATTATCCATTGCTTCCACTTTAACTTGCATGGCTTTGGCTTTGATTCGAAGCTTGTGAGGCAAAGCTGAAGAATTCACTTCTGGAACTTTAACTGTTGCATGAACATTTTTATGTTCAACTGGGGAATGAATTGGACCCTTAGGAACCTGCTGTTCATCTTCTCCATCAGATGACTTTCCAACTACACCATCATCAGTTTCTGATGTTCTTGGGGAATTACTAGAGGACCTATTAACTTGCAAGAGAGGAGGAGAATGTGAGTACACATTGAAGGTAGCTCCCATGTAGTTTGGATATATGGATGCTTTATATGAACCTCTGTCATCTCTTGGCTCTCTCTCTAATTCCATGGGCTCCTGCTTTATAATTTGGAACTTATTTTCTGGACTTCTACAGTTGCTTTGTATACGACTTGGTTGGGTGTGCTCTACAGTTGATGCTTCAGATACATCAGACATTGAGCTTTGAGGAGAATGCTTAATGACAGAAATACAACTGCTACTAACTATAGATGGTTCATGTTCATCTACAAATGAGTTAATATTTGATTTGGAACTCTGATAATCTTGAAAATACACAGTTGTTGAGCTACTGAGTTTCTGTATCTCTTGGGCATAGGCTGCAGAACTAATTAAACCAAACTTGAGCTTCAGCGAAAGCAACTCTGCCTTCAAAGTGGCATTCTCTTCTCCCAGTGCAATTAATTTGTTCTCTAAGACAAGGTCATTCAGTCGTCGCTTTTCACGAGATCTTTTGGCAGCTTCATTATTTTTCCGCCTTTTCTCCCAATACATAGCATCTTTCTTTTCATCTGGAATGAATTCTCGCTTTCTCCGGCAAGCTGAAGATTTGCTCTTTCCACTACTTGCTTCAGTAAGTAGTATATCTTCATTTGTAGACAATTCTTCAGATACTTCTGCTAAAGTCGACTTAAGTACCATGATTTTGTCCACATTGCTACTTGTGTCAACAGGTCCGTGCTCCTTTTTAAGGGTCTGCATTTTTCTCAGCTGCATCAGAAACAATTTGTAGTAGATCTACAATAAGCAACACAGCAAGATATCACCCCAGTACTTCTTACTCCACAAGTTGATAAATACAGTAATTTTAAATCCACGCACATTCTTCCTTTTATTTCATAATCTCAGACAGAAGGGTCTGTCTAGAACCAATTTTCTTAGCAGATTCAATGGGAATCTTCTGAAAAACCTGAAATAAATAGAGAATTTTATTACTATTTAGGAATTGCTGGTTCAGGACACACAAAAGTAGCTTTTAGTAAATAGCTTAGACTAGCATATGGTTCATTAAACCTACTGTAATATGAAGAGAGCTCAACACTGAAAAAACTGATATTCTAAATTTCATGATACCTAGAAGTAGCAGATTTGCTTCCAAAACAAATAATATATGCTCCAAGGAAAAATCAATTAAAAATTATTTGAGTTTTGATCCTACAGTAATGCTATCACAGAACCTTCCATGATATCACTGGCCAAACTAAAACCTCCAAACTTGAGGCTGCAGGACACCAACTATGTTTATGAGCAGCACTGCAAAAGTATCTTGTTCCACATTAAAGCATCTCTTCTGAAAACAGCTGTAGTGTATGGCTTAGAAATGCAATATATTTGGGTCCTTCATGGATTAAAAATAACATAAACTGATTTAGAGAAGATGCAGTGCTTTCTATTGTCTTAAAATACTACCACTATCCATTATAGCTATTAAGCATTTGTTTCTTTTGAATCCTGTAAATATATATACAAATGTTTGTATGCATCATATTAATTCAAACTAGCAAGTTCACAGATATAATTTAGGCAAGTACCTAATGATTTAAAAATATTGACCAAAAAAAAATTACATAATTTTTCCTTGTATCTTACATATAAAACTTAAAAATCAGGATTGAAAAATACATTTGAAAAATAACACCGAATTAAAAATTTGCATTTGACAAATAGTATTGTGTCAAAGTTAAGTTAAATACCACTGAGGCATGTGCACCTCATGTACAGTATTTGCAATGAAGTAGAAGTATAGACCTAAAAGTCTTACCATTAACAAAGAAAAATTGGTTTAACCTTTAGCTTCAGGCATTTTAATAATTAAACTTGAACTTAGGGGTTTAAATTGGTCCTTGTTTTACTTAGTGCCTTTTAATGCAAAAATATTTATTCTCATAAGATCATTTGGTCTTGATCTTAGACACAGTTTCTCAGTATCTCATTTTCCACAGTCAGTCATGTTCCTGGTAAAATGAATGTAGTATGCCAAGTGCTTTTATAGAACTGCCTACTGAGTCAGCACCATTCTTGCCTGTACAACCCAAAAAACCCCAAACCAAACCAACAAACAAAACAGAACAAAACAAAAAACAAACCAAAAAAAAATCAGCCACTTCAGATTAATGTGTCTGTTTACTGGGAATGTTTTTACAATGACTAATGAAACTAATTTTAACATTATCAGTCAAGAAAGTTATAAAAGAATTAATGGATTGTGCCAGTTTCTCTTGTCTTTTCCAGAAGGCAAAGTGGAGTGAGTGATGTAATAACAATTAAGCAGGGTCATAAAAGATTAAGATTTCAAGATGGGTTCTGTTCCATCAAAACAAGCCAACTCTTCTGTCATGAAAAATTAACACATATAATAGAACAACTAAGTAGAATTTCCTAAAATCCGTGGTTAATTACTGACATGTAACCATTTGTCTTTGATAATACAGCCCTAATGAAAAATAGCCACACCAAAGACAGCATCCAATATTTTAGTGCAAAAGCAGCACCACAAATTGCCATGTCTGAAAAGAAGAAGTGCACCTCAAACACACAAGCAGTTACATAGTTAGACCCTGATCCAAAATTCTAAGTGGAGTCAAAGGGAGCTTTCTGTCAAGGTAAATAAGAGCTGGATCAGGTTTAAAACCAAAAAGAAACCCTACAGCAAAGCAACATCTGTTTGTCCAAACTTTCAGTATAGTTTGATTTGCTGAAATAGGTGTATAGCCATTTTGTCCTTTTCACTGATACATGCAATCAATGGTTTAATTAATATGTATACCACTGTAAGCCTAATACAACTCAACAATTAAATCATTGCTGACACTTAAAAAAAAGAAAAATACGAGGCCACTTGACCTTTTGTCACATTTGTAGAATATTCAGTCTGCATAACACCATTTGACATGAATAGAATCCTGGGATTTCATTTCATTATCCTGTAGAACTGGGAATACACGGTTACTGATCCATAATTGTCTTGATATATTACAATCACTGTATTCACTTGTACCAGTAGCAGACCCCTTCTATGGCATGCAGCAGGAAACAGTGTAACATATACCTATGAATACCTATGAAATAATCACTTAGCATGTATCTCAGCCAACACTCACCTAAGTAAAAGCGGTTCAAAACAATTTTTGTGAAATTTCATGTTCTTACCAATTCAGAGCTCTTATTGAATTTAACAGTACTAAAGAGCTGCACTCAAACCCAAATATTTGTTCTTCCAGAAAATGCATATATCATATATCCTTTTTACACATATATACATATGTATATACGCTATATACCCTACACACACTTGAAATGGTAGCAACAGCAAGGAAGTACTTATAGAATCAGTGGATATTTTAGAACGAAACCATACCTACACAGATTTAATACAACTTCTTTTTTTCCTCTTATATTCACATCTGTTATTTCCACATGATATAAAAGCAAATGTTTAGTCTTCAACAAGACTGTGTCAGGATAAGAATTCAGAATATATCTGTAGTTTCTAGCTCAAAGCTACTCCACGTTGGTGTTTCCTGTGGTCTACGAAAAATACTAATAACGGTAATAAAAATTAGCAAAAAGATTTTGGATTGTGGGTTGTTTTTTTCCTAAATGAATGTAGACTAATGATATAGTTCATCAACATGACTGTTGACAAAAACTCCACTGCATGTCCTCATATACCTGCAAGCCTAACACTGGCACTGAGCTGCACTTAGCCCAACAAGCTGCAGAGTTCATGTCCCTTGTTCCATGGGACATCTGCAGATTGTACACTGGAATGGCCCAATCTGCACACTGTAGCACTGGTAACTCTGGTTTTGGCCCATCTCCCTCCTGTACACATTTTTCCTGGCACAAACAGGCAGAACATAAGTGGCATGCAATCTACAGCAAATATTAAGCATGTATCAAAACGACCGTGTTTTTGCACACAATATTCAACTTTGCTCTCTGCCAGAGTCCATCAGTAAAGCTGTCAAGACAGACGTGTAACCCACTGACATAGTTATATGGGTTTGCTATTTATACACTTAGACCTAATGCCATTACTTTAGTGAATTAACAAAACAAGAGATCTTGAACTCTTTCCATATTTCTTGAGCACTTTTATCATGGTAACCGGAATACTGGCTTTACAAACAGAAGTCAAAACCCTTGTTTATTAATACTTCTCCATGTGGATCAGTGTCGCACTTTGGACATGAAAGAAAGACGCAGACACACATTGGAGAGACAGAGCCAAACTGCAGGCCAAAAAAACGGGGGTCGAGACCCCGCACTTTATTTTATATTCTCCTGGAGACCACAGTGGATTGGAAGGAGAACTTGCCACCCCTCAATCACACTGGTCAAAGGAAATATCCATCAAATATCTCCGCCCAGGAGAAAGGAATGCAAACAATAGAACACAGTTAGAAAAACATGGCTATGTTTACAGAGAATGCGTGAGAAACTGTTACAGAAAAATGAAAACATCGAAGAACTGCAAAACTCAGGGCAACAGAACAGGCCAATGCTGAGTCTGTAAACAAATTAAACTCCATCTGATGATAATGGCAACATGCCTTCAATGGAACCAGCCATTTCACTTCACTTCACTTGCATTTTATAATTCTATTGGAAAACATGAGTATTTACACATAAATTAATGAACTGTAATGATTCCTCTGACTACATTTTAAATTCCAGTATTTTCCCTTATGATTAATTTTTCAATTGCTCTATCACTCCCTCATAAAGTGTTATAAAACCAACATTTGGTTGGTTGATGTTAATGGCATTGAGTGCCAATTCTACAATGTAATAACTCTCGACCCTATTAACTTAATTACAGAGCCAGTCTTGCTCCCACAGCAATTTTGCCATTGGCTTCAACAGAAGCAGAATACAACCTCAGATCCAAGTATTAATGAGACTGTTGTATAGGACTCATGCTATTGAAGCAAGAAATTATGTATGCAGAAATCACAAAAAAATTATCCATGGGACTTCAAAAAATACCGAAGTGACAACATAGCACATTCAAGATCTGATCCTGGAGATTTATGTATTCACACTGTAATAATTGAAAGGTCTCAAAGGTTTAAGGACAGGGCCACAATCTTTCTCTCTTTTGTGTAATTTAATTACATAAGTCATTTCTGCTTTAGAGAATGCATGTGGGCCTCCTCATGTACCTAAATTTCCCCATAGAATAACTGCATATTTTTATTTATACTTAACAAAATAATTAAAGCTATTCCCAAGCATAATTTTTCAAATATCTCCTAGGATAAAACAGCTGTTTTATCTACTTTTTATTCTTTTTATCTGTTATATTTTTATTCTAGTGCTCTAACATTTTGATAGTGATTCTATGAAACTAAATTAAATCCCATTTCTAGCATTGGATGCTCAAACACAATTCACTTTTGTATCACTGTGTCTACAAAAAAATTATATATCTCAGTCCTTTAAAAAATGGAAGAAAATAGCAGCTAAGTATAGATTCTTGTTTTAGGAAAGAACCATGCCTCTGTCATCACCACCACTATATGGCACACTCTAGCACAATTACAGCTTGTATTGATGTCTCTGCTTATTTTCAGTTGCTGTTGTCCACCTTTGGCATAGGTATCATTAATTATATTACTGCCACTATTTTGCCACAGTTTACCAATTTTGAAAATGTATCCACATACTAGATAAGCTGCTGTAAAAGTTGTGCGTAGATTATAAAGTCACCAGTTTGCATTTCAAATTTTGAAAAACTTAAGGATATATTTTGCACTTTATCTTCAAAGTGTTCTAAAAACAGTTATCTGTCTCAATACTTTTATGAGGTACAGAAAAAAATATTCTCATTGCACACATGGGACAGGAGGCTAAGTTTAAGCTCAGGTGGTAGATACACAGCCTTCCTAAACACTGCTGAAAATTTTTGGAGATACTCTACCCCTACTGCTTTCCACAGAAAAAAATTATGCCATGAAATTCTGTGCCTATCATTAGGTCAATCAGAAATCAGAAATCCTCTCTAATAGAGAGGATTTCCAATCTCCCCTGAAATCCTTCAATATACTTCTTCTTGCCCTTTACCTATAACAGTTTGTAAATTTATGTTCCTGCTGAAGAAAAGCTTTAATGCTGACTACACTGAAAGGATATCATCCCTTGGCCAGATTTGTGGGCAAGAGGGTTTAGACAATGTAGAACAAATGAAGTTAAAACTTTTTGGAAAAAAAATAGGTGACTGAGTTTTATGCTATGATGGACAGGTTATCCACAGTCACAAAGGGGAAAAGCATTTACAATACAAACATTACCACCAATATTACTGTTGTTATATAATAATAACATGCATAAAGACCATGAATCCATTACAACAGCATGGAGCAATGCAGAACTATTGATCATGTACACAGTTCCCTATTCCTCCAACTTCATGGACATCTTATGTGCTTACTGTTTCAGGACCAATGTGTAATTAGGTCAGTGGAACACTGATGATGATAGCTTTGTACAAGATGACCCACTTCTGCTAAAATGTTGATCATGCTATTGAAAGAAAAAAAATGGGATATGTCCACAAAATACATTCTGTTTGGAACATCAGAAATCATTTATTATGACACTGTTCAATCAAATTTAAGCAAAAATGAGTAAGATTGTCATGGAACTTGAAACACTATTAATTTGTATTACCCAACTCCTTGCTGTACCCAGAAAGCTGATGTCATATGTAATTTTTACAAAAGTCTTTCATTGTTAGAAAAATTACTTAAGTTACTGTTTATCTTAATAACTACAAATTAACTCATTAGAGTACAGCCTGCTTACCAAAGGCAAATGACACAAATAAAATTACTATTTGGAGGGTACAAAATATATGTTAAGGGTAGCTGTTGTTCAGAAAGGTCAGTCAAGCTTAATAGGTGCAAATTTGTCCCGTATTTTCTTCCATTTCCTTATGAAGACAGTATGATTCTACCAGATTTGTTCATTTTTCCCAAAACAAGCTGTTTATTGCTCTGATTTAATGGGTGGAAAACAAGATCTAAGAATAGTACTCACAGCACCAGGAAAAACTTCAAAACTGAGAAGCAAAGGAAATATATATGTATAACTTGGGTAAATATTTAATTCCATATATATAATATATAAAGTATGTACATATACATATGCAATGTAGTAAATATCATATCATTTTCCAGTATTTTTAATAAAACCTCAATAGAAACAACTGTTACTGAAGTTAGAGTACTATGACAGTATGTTTCTCATTTCAGTAGCTACTTGACAGCAGGAAGAACTAGACTGCAAAAAGCTATAACTTAACAGCAACCATGTTCTGGAAATACAGTCTCAGCTTTCTCTTAGTTATAAACCATTAAAAAAAAGCCCACAAAATCAAATATTAATTATTCTGACAATAAATGGCTTTTTGTTATTGAACTGTGTTCTTAAAATGCACGGACCAGACCTTCAGCTGACCTAAATTTATATGGCTCTGTTTAAAGGCAACAGAATTATGTCAATTAATCCCAGCTGATGCTCTAAATGTTCATCTTGTTATATAGCAACTGCAGTAAATAAATAAAATAAACACTGGCTGTAAAATGTGATCAACCAATCACTGCAAACAGAGAGAGAAATAGCAACATTTAGAGCTCCAGTTCTGTGAGGTGGTCCAGACCACTTGCCAGGCTGAGCATTATTTTCTTTGTTGGGTTGCATTCCACTTGTAAAAGGAAGTCTTGCAGCACTGACACCTATATAGCCAGCTGCCGTGCAGATACCTCTGTAGCAAAAACTGGTTAATTATTCAGGACAGACTGAAAATTACACCGAGGTGGAGCAAGTCCAGAAAGGGAAAAAAGCCATGTCTTAAATAAGGCATTCTTTCTAAGAGAACATAGATTTGTTTAACATATGTCATGAAATTCAGGGTCATAGAATGCTATTTTGGACACGGACCAATTCAACAAGTGAATTACGAAAAAGCACGGTATCTGAGGTGGCTTAAGTAATAATTCATTTCAGATCTACCTTCTAATAAATTTTTTTAAGAATGTTGCTTCTATTACATTTTTAGTCAAGTCCAAGTATTCCCTTGCTTACACAATTTTATTTTGACAGTCATGCTTACCATCATTAGTATTAGACAGCTACATGATCTTGTAGTTATTTAAAAAAATTAAAATACTTTAAGGTAATGTTTTTATACTGTAAAATACTCACACAGAAATCAATTGTCATTTTCTTTTAGAATGGGCTGCAGGAATTGGCCATCTATTTGCATTTTTTTTCTATTACATAGTCTAAGCACATTTATATCTCATAACTGGCTGTAATGATCATGGCAAGGTCACCTAGAAGAGTCAATTAAGCTGATGAGTCAGATACATTGCTTAACAGTGTGTAATAAGACTCAAACAGAGGATTTTATTGTTCATATTATTGCATCATAGTGATGTTATAACAGCAGCAAGATTGCTGTCTGGAAAAAAACTATTGCATAAGGATAGTTTGCATAACTATTTGTTAAAATAAGTCAATTTAAAATGAGCTAAAGGTTTATTTCATTTAAGAGTTTCATTTCAAGATAAAGGATCGGAACAAAGCAGCATGGTACTGATCTTTCTCAGACTCTATTTTGACTCTATTGCAACAGAAAGAATGTCTATATGTTCTACAAATTTCGGCCAAAGCAAGGCAAATACTGTTCCTTCTTAAGAGGAGAGAAGCTATATGAAGGTCATGTAAGTTCATACTGCCCATGGGAAGACTCTTGGCTTTTTGACACCTTCAGATCAGTTTCTTTAAAAAAAAGAAAACAAACAAACAAACAAAAACCAACAAACCACCCAACCCCCAAAACAAAACGCAAAACAACCCCCCACCAAAATAGCAGAAATCTGAGGCTTTGGATGCAAATCCAGGAAGCTGGATATTTTAAAAGCTACTTAAGAGTCTTTTGGAGCATGAGTGAAAAATATAAAGTAAATAAAAATGGAAAGTGGAAGCAGAATATTCTAAAGAGCAGAGCACTTCAACAGTCAAAGACATCTGTAATGTGAGAATTTTTTAACAATAACTGTTAGCGCCAATGTTATTAATAACCCTTATTCAGAATTCCTTGAACTTGTTGGTTTAAATCAGGTCTTAGGGCCAAAAAACCAAATCTTTATTCATTCGAGTTTTCCCATCAAAGTCAACGTTTTGACTGAGAAAAGATCATAAAAGCGATGCACACAGCAATATTTTAAACAAGGCTCTGGATTGAATTAATTACTGAGGAGGGCAAAGATAACTCAAAGTAGGTTACGTACACTCTGGAGCAAACATAATGAGGCTGAGTGCAATCATTCAAGTTACAAGGACAACGAAAAAAATAGGGTTGTTTTTAACACAACAGAAACTCCAAAAAAGTCTCACTATCAAGGCTGTACTTGGTCCCAAAAATGAAGTAGCAGAAAAGTTTATGCAGTTACCAAGATTATTACATTTTTAAAATACTTTGCTGCTACTACCTACAGCAGGTACAATGAACATAAAGCCTGTGGCTGGGGTACTCAGTTTTAAGGTTTCTGGTCAGAAACACACTGATGTTGGTTTCATCTACTTGGAGGAGGACCGTTCTAGTCACAAAAA
>VZRZ01002233.1:201914-306757 GCA_013398175.1 Climacteris rufus | reverse complement strand
CTCCAGCGCCCCCCGCGCTGCCGCCCCGGCTCCCGCCCCGGCTCCCGCCGCGGGGCCGGGGTGCGCGGCGTTACCGGGGTGTGTCTGCGCGGCGTGCGGGAACCGAGCCCTCGTCCCCGACGTCTCCGCGCGATTGCACAAGGACGCGGGAGCCGCCCTGCCGAGGCGCGTACCTGCCCCCTTGCCACGCGCACGGGCTGTGCGCCGGTGGTCGCGCTGCGGCTGCTGTCTCTCGCGGACAGCAGTCACAGTAATCGCAAAAGGACGAGGAGGAGAGCAGTGGCAGGGGGAAGGCGCCGGCCAGCGGCCTTGCAGGGCGCCGCCTGGCCCCGGGCTTTGCGGGCGCCAAGGCTCGCCCGCCGGTCTTCGCGGCCGTCAAGGCTGGAGGATTTCGGTGGTGTTGCTTCATCTCCGCCCTCGCCCCTGAACCGGCAGCGCTGAAGTGTTGCTCAGAAGAGGGGACGCCCTTCGGAGAAGCTCGGTCCCGTTGGCACTCTCGGGACGATCCCCGCCGGGAGTCCCCATCCCCGCACCCCTAGCCTTCCTCCCAAAGAGCGGAGATGCCATGAAGAGTCTGGTGCTGTTTTGCCCCCTGCTTAACCTCCGTTTTAGAAAATGACACATGGCCAGCAAGAAATCCAGTTCTCATCCGAGAATGTGTTTGAACGTGCATACTTTTGATTAGCTGTGAGATAGGTATCTTCCTCATTTTTGTCCTCACAGAAGGTTTGTATCGCCATCTCTTTTTTTTCTTTCACAAGCAAAATTTATGGAGACAACAGAAAATTTTCTTTATTAAATCCTAGTTCCAGAACATAAATGATTCCTGACTTCATTCTGTTAAATGCTTACTGAAGTAGTATAGCCCTCACCAACATTGTCCTGTCCTATTACTCTGTCAACATTTTATATGTATTTATATGTCAACAGAAATAGCGCTCTGGACTAAAGCAAACCTAACTGAAAGCAAATTCAGGGTATTTTTCTGTTTATCTCAGCCCTCAGTCTTTTATCACACGTACCCACAGTATCCCTCCACAATAAATGTAACTGCCTTGTACCCATTTCTACCTATCTCCCCAGATTATTTAATATGAAAGATCTAATAAGCTTTAGTCACACTGGTTTACTCCTCTTCCTTTCCTGTTTCGAATACCTGACATATGCAGCCTTGTTAAAGGTGACAGACTATGGAGCCCACCATAACTAGAAAGGAGACTCAAAAGCAACCCCAGTCTGAGACATCAACCACTGCCTCCACCTGGAGGCTGCACAGTCAACTTTTTTTCCATGCTTCCACTTGCCAGTGGTTAACAGACATGCACAGACAGTTGGCATGGTACTGGAAATGTCAGACATGAGATCCAGCAATAAGCTTGAAAACCTGCTTGCTCATAAATATTGATGGGTTACTTAAGGTCTTCGGCACACCAGAGAACCAATGTGAGGAGCTTTGTGCAGCACACATTATATCCCACACGTGTTGTACCAATCCAATGCACTGAGTCCACGCGACTGTCCAAAACCAAAGTAAATCCTGAAACTTCAGGCAGTTTTTAAAATGAAATGGTGCACAGTATTTTACCATGATAAATGGTTTCTGATGAATCCACTTTTAAAAACTTTAAATCTCATATCTAGAAAAAGAATGCAGTAATTCAAATTTGCCTTCATGACTCAGGTTCTTGAAATTCTAGAATTCTAGAAGGAAGTCTCCAAGGCAAATAATATCTTCCCTATGTGGGTGGACAGTCTTGGAAATATTATTCCAGATGGAGTTTGGTCGCCTATTTGCTTCTATGTTTGTCACTAATTATAATCAGCCATAAAAACAGACCTGATCTTTCTGCCAGATAAGTAACAAAGATGTTTTCTGTATTTTACTTTACTTCTACTCGGTGGAGTTCAGGAGAGTCAAAACCTCTTACAGTAAAATCTGATCTTACTCTCCAAATTTTACAGTGGGTGCTTGACAGATTCAGGGATAAGGTGGGATACAGGGCTGAATGTTAATCTGGTTGAAAGAACATGTTCACCATTTTTCCACCTCTTCTGAGGTACAGAAAAAGTAGCATGGATGAAAGCCGTAGCTTTGTGCATTCTGCAGAAAAGGAGTCAAAAGCATTTGGGAAAACTGTAAAAAAGAGAATCATTCTATGATTATCCACCTCTGCTGATTTTCCTATTGAAGGGATGAAGTAGGTCAGGAAGATCTTTTGCTAAATTCTCAGCTGACTCTAGCACGATATGATTTATACTTGCTTTTGGACAGCACAGTATTAATTTCAACTCTTTCAGATTAATCTGTATTTGTTGCTACATGACTTAAACTCCCTTAACACTATCTCTGATTTTGGCTTAATCAGTTTGGCTAAGGCTACACTGACTCATAGTACTACATGCAAGGTCTAGAAAAGGCATTTGAGAAGTAACTAACAAAAATATAACAGAAGTAATGTCTGTCATCTCTAACATCGGTTGACTCCTGGTATTCAGTTGTTTCCATGCCTCTTTGTAGTGGCCCAAGGCTTGCTGCCTGGGGCTGCTTGCGGGAAAAATCCTTCTCCCACATGAAAAATATGAAAACAATAGAGATAAGCACCTGTTGTTATTGTTCTTCTGCTGTGTGTTCTGGACTGGGGTGGGACGGACCCAGCCAATTGTATACCTGGGTTCCTATTATAAAAAAAGACAATACAATAAACAGGCTGCTGCTGGCTGGCTCTTGACCCTTGCAAACCAAGGCACATGCTGTCTTGTTATTTGGATCACTGCGACTCGCTGCCATATCTCTTGGGCTTTCTGTAATCTCAGCTTTGAATATGACCCAGCCTGAAATATAGAATCAGTTGAAGTTGACAGTAAAAGTTCCAGTCCCTCTAAAGAAGAAAGGCTTTAATTCCTCACTTTTATTGTAGACCACATACAGTACAATGTAATAATTCAAATAAATCTGGAGCAAAATAAGAACAAAGTGCTTCTTTAGATTATGATCTACTTAACACAATTTAATGATTTATATATATGTGTATGTGTATAGAGACACACACACACTCCATGAAATTAACTGAAGATATGGTGACTTTGCTATTATCCTTGGTTCCCTTGCATTCCTCCTTTATATCTGTAGGAGGTTGCTACATAGCAATGCAATTACAGAAAACTATATTCACCAGTCTTTTTATATATTTAACGTGATCAGTGCTCAAAAATATTTAAGACTAACCAAGTCCTTGAGGGCTTCCTCCTCAAGAAGAGCAGTAGTGAAAGTTTCATAAAATAGATGATATTGTAATTTTATAAAGATCAAAGACAAAACCAAAATGCATTAAAGAAAAAGGCAAGTCATTTGACTATGGTTCAAAGTATTAATCAAAATATTTCCATGCATCTGGGAACATTTGTGGAAACAGTTCTGGAAAAATATTTGTCCTGTAATGTACTCTTGCTAAAAGCAAACCCAAGAGAAATAGATGTTCACATTGTAACTTAGGCAGACATAAGTGAGGCAACGTTTACTGGAACTGTTAAGTGTGAAGAAACACCAAAAATTGCACAATAAGTGCATGGACTAAATAAAGAAAATTTACATTATACTTTTGCAGTGTAACAGCCAACTTAAGTCTTCATGGCTATTCATATGACAAATGAACAAAACTAAGAAGGTTATGATGGTCAAGTATTTTAGACGAATGTAAAAACAAGCAAAAATGTCCTGTTTCTTAGGTCACAAACACCAATTCTGCCCACAGAGCCACTGGCATTTAATTGAGAGACAATATGGAGAACAGTATCTGCAGGACTGAAGGAAGTATCTGATTTCACTTGCATATTTTAAACACAAAGAGAAGTATTTTCAAAAACGTTCTTTTCATTAATGAACACACATGCTACTAATGCATATAACACCGTCCTTACTGAAACTCTTGAGGTAGTGCTGCCAATGTTGTGGAAAGGAGAAACATGTATCACCATTCATTTTCAATATTGTACTGGAAAAAAAATCACTGGAAAGTCCTCAAGAATGTGAAAATGTGCCATTTTATGAAGTGTATAATATGAGTATAGAAAGTGGGAAATGCTAGGAATATCATGGGGGAAAAAAAAAAAAAGATTCCTAGCTTCCCTCTTCCTATGACTGAGTGGCAGACACGATGAGTAGGAAATCTGGAGTGCACTACATAAAAACACTGCAGAAGGAAAGCCGACAGGCACCCTGAGTGACTGAGATAGCAAGGCACACCTTACACCCACAATCATTTGAAAGGAAGGTGGAGATGACACACAGGTAAGAAGATCCACAGCTTCTCATGACCAACAACACAGGAGACAGCACAAGTGACATGTCATTGCCATTGGGAACTGTTTCAGTATGGTGAAACAAACTCACCATACTAGGTTCTATGTCACAGTACCTTACTCAGAGGTTACCGAGGACCAGTGGGGTTTGACGTGTACTTACTGAAAGCTGCCTCTCTGCTGACCTTTGAATCATTCAGATTAAATGAGACAGGCCAATAATTTGGAGGATTTTGATGTGAAGTGAGGATTATTTGAGAAGTAAGACCAGTTCTACTAGAAAGAGCCTGAAGGTTCTTCATGTCCAAAGGCTCTCTGGTCTGCAGCAACTGAAGCAATTGCTGGCAGGACCTTGTCTAAAGCCCCAGCAAATTAAGTTTTCTGACAGAGAAGCAAAGAAACAACTCCCCCCCACACCTTTTCACATTTTCCCTTTAAACAGTTTTCTGTCCATGTGGATATGAGCAATCTTATCTCCAAAACAAAATAAAATTGTCTTGCAAAAAAGTTCTCCAAATGACAGAATTAATGCAAACCTCATTCAGTTAGTCATCTAAATGATATTACTCAAAACTGATAATACAATCCACTGCCTGGTCTCCAGCAGAGCCAAGACAAGGGAAAGTCTTAGTCAGAGTCTTTTAGATGTGACCTAACACTATTCACTGCTATTTTTCTAGTTATATACTTTTCTTCTTCATTCATCATACTCCAAGGTGAGAAATGTGTAAAGATACCAGTGGGACGGGGGGTTTTGGCAGTCATTTCTAAAACACAATTGAGACTTGGTCTTGTCATTTAATCTTTGTTCACATTCATCATCCCACTGACTTCGATGATTTACATTTGTGATTAATCTTGACCTAAGATACAGCACTAAATCTATAAGAAATATACTTCACTTGATTTACCAAAATGTTTGAACTCTGTGTTCTTGACCACTGCAGGCAGAAAAGACCTGGGGACAGATATTTTTCTATGATGTGGTGTTTTGAGTTAGGACGCTTAGAGCAAACATCTCACAATGGATTTTTACAGCCACCGTAACAACTAAGAATAATAAAATGCATATTAACATGCTGAGCAGTTGGCTCTCCTATGACAGTAATTGTCAGTGAGTCATTTGTTGAAGCCACTGTACTTTGCAAAATAGTTGGAAATATGTTCTATTGAAGTGAAGATTGAATAGTAAACTTACAGACAGGAAGAGCTATAAAAAGTTTGTCACACAGCAATGATTAGCAGAAAGACAAGAAGTTCTGTGCAGGGGATGTCTCTGCTACTGTGTTATGGTTATTGTACATTAAAGTTGTGCAAGCACTGGACAGGTTAATTATCGTCTTATTGAGAGAATGGGGTATAATTCTTAGTCTTAGACCCTTGCTCCCAAGGACTGTACAGACTCTGCAAAACAGGGATCACTAAGAAGCTTGCTCCTGGTTGTTCAACAGCTATTGTTGCATGGTCTTCACCATTTAATGTTTGGCAGATAGCTTAATTCAAAGTTTTGCTCCTGAAATTCTTTGCTCAGCTGCTTGGTATCCTTGGAGGACTAGACATTACATTGCCATAATTCCTTTTCATCCTCAACATTCTCAGGTGACTGAAGTTTTTCCGTCTATGAATGCAGAAGTGAAGTACCTTTCTTGCCAAGGAGTCTGACTGTGACCTAGAAATGTAGGGAACTGGGACAACTACTATTCAAGTCCAGAGCAGGGCTTTGCCTGATAGACATTAGGAGAAATCTCTACCAACCGCTGCTGTTATAAACCTCTTTTGCTCTGATGTCTTCCTAACTTTTGAGCTGCAGCGTCCTAACTCTGGCATCCAGGAGGGTAAGTAGAAAGTGGTGTAATATGCAGAAGAAGAGTTAAACAGTCACCAGAGCAGAAACAAAGAGCAAAAGTGAGCTTGCTTTTTGTAGTGTAGCCATCAAGACATTCATGATGGGAGAAGGGTATCTGTGTTTTGCCACTTACAGGACAGTTTATGCATTGAGCTGGATGGACCCTACCCTGAAGAACATGCTGTGTTAATAATTATATTTCCTGTGGTAATAAACAGACAGTCATCATGGATTTAGATCCATAGATTCATACAGTGATATTGTGGATGACCATAGGTAGATGCAAGGCACCCACCAAAGCCACTCTATCACTTCCCTTTGCAAACTCACAGGGGAAAGAAAATAGTACAAAGGGTTCATGGGTTGAGATAAGGATTGGGACATATCACTCACCGTCATGGCCGAAACTGACTCAGATTGGGGATATTAATTGAATTTATTATTAACAATATCAGAGCAGGATAATGAAAAGTAAAATAAACCTTAAGGGCACCTTCCCTCCACTCTTCCTCATTCCCCGCTCTACCTCCTCCCTCCCAGTGAGAGAAGGGGCACAGGGAGATAAGGAATGGGGGTTACAGTCAGTTCATCACATGGTGTTCCTAGTGCTGCTCAGGGGCAAGAGTCTTTCTGCTCTTTCTTCTCCACTGTGGGATCCTTCCCACAGGAGATAGTCCTCCATGAACTTTTCCAATGTGAGTCCATCCCATGGGCAACAGTTCTCCACAAACTGCTGCAATATGCGTCATTCTTCCATGGGGCACCGTTCTTCAGGCACAGCCTGCTCCAGTGTGGGTCCCCCACAGGGTCACAAGTCCTACAGGGAGATCTGCTCCAGTGTGGCCTCCTCTCTCCACAGCTCTGCAGGTCCCTGACAGGAGTCTGCTCCATCACAGGCCTCCCATGGGGTCACAGCCTCTTCTCAAGCATCCATCTGCTGCGGCATGGGGCTCCTTCACAGGCTGCAGGTGGATCTCTGCGTCCCCATAGACCTCCATGTGGGCTGCAGGGCCACAGCTGCCTCACCATGGTCTGCACCATGGGCTGCAGGGGAATCTCAGCTCTGGCACCTGGAGCACTTCCTACCCCTCCTTCTCCACTGAGCTTGGTGTCTGCAGAGTTGTGCCTCTCACATATTCTCTGGCCACAATTACATATGCCCAAGAGCTTGTTGGTTTGTTTTTCATCTTAAATATAATATCACAGATACATTACTATCATTCCTGATGGTCTCAGCCCTGACCAGCAGTAGATCTGTCCTGGAGCATCTGGCACTGGCTCTATCTGACATGGGGCATCTGGCAGCTTCTCAGAGAAGCCACCCCTGAAGCCCCAAAACGTGGCCATGCAAATCCAACATATGGTTTGGGTTGGAAGGGACCTTAAGGATTACACATTTGTCCCAACATGTCCTGAACCACCCTTATTCCTTCATACAGCACCACATGGAAAATCCTACTTACTAGCTGGCTCAACAGTAGGCCTCTAAAAATAAGTATGACAAAGACTTACACAATAATGTATACACCGTTTTCTTCATTGTGTTTTATGCAAGAAGCAAATGTCAAATGCAAAGAGTATTTGAATGTGGTAGGAGAGTAGGGTTAGAGAATATGTGGTCCAGTGAAGACATTCAGGCTCAGCAGTCTTTAAATAAGGCTGTTTCAGAGGTGTCTTATGTGTCAATGCTTTTGTCTTTCCTTTAGATAGGAAATTGAAATATAGTATGTTTCAACTATTTCAACTATCATGCTCTTGTTCTTCATGCATAAACACCAGTACCTCAAGAATATTCAGTATAAATCTTTTATGTTAGAACAGATAGACATGGATAAAATTGATCATGAAGTTAAACTGGAAATAGAGAAAAGAAAGTCCTGACTTATTGTTGCATATATCTATGTGGCTGCAACACTTCAAAGTTGCAAGTATCTTCTCAACAGAAAAATTAATTCATTTATGAATTTATGAATTCAATTATGAATTCAGACCTGCTGCTAACAAAAGTAATATGTGAAAAGAAGAAAATAGACAAGAAAACTTTAAGCTTGACTGTAATTTTGCATTTACATTGAGCTCTCTGAAAACAGGACAAAGGTTTGAAATAATGCACTAAGCTGAATAATGCTTTAAAATGTCTGCAGTGTTAGTGGCAATAGGTTTACCTAGTATTGTTAGCCAACCAGTATTCCAGTGAAATACATCTAAGTTAGAGCAACAAGAGAAATTCTTCAAATTAGCTCTAAAAGCTGAGCTGTGGCATGCCAAGAAGGAATGAGGCAACAAACTAAAGGGATAGGGTTTTTTCCCTGCCATCCCATTATTACTGCCTGCACATGGCACACACCCTTGCAATCCACCCAGCCTCCCCTCAGAACCTGGCAGAATCTGTCCCTTATGTCTGCTAGTGATGACACATCCTGTAGGAAAATTTCCTTGGGATTCGTTAAGTTAGCTTCTGAGGTGTCTTTCCTTCAAACAGGGGAGACCCCAGAAAGGGAGAATGACAGAACTGAGAAGTGTTGGTGTTTGCCTGGGGGCAAAAGCTACTGTAGCTGCATTGGTTTGTGTTGAGGTGTGAAATATTAGCTGTGAACTTCTTACTGAGCAGTGAGACAGCCATGATCCAGAATTAAGCCAAGGGAACCAGATTTCCACTGCTGGTGATGATGACTACAAAAATATTCATAAACTAAAAATCCTCTCAAATGTCCCGAGAAAAAAAAATCTGAGCAAAATGGTGCATCACCGAAGCAAGACTTCCTGAGAATATTTAACAATGAGCAAACATGGAAAGAGTAAGAGATTTTTCTTTATCTAGGCTGAATCCCAAATTCTGTCCATGCAATTGGTGAAAATACGCATAGAATTTGTCCCTATAAGTTCTAAGGACAAGGCCATGCTTTTATTTTGGTTTTGCTCACATTTGGCTCTAAACACATGTGAGAAGTAAGATGTTATTTCCTTGGTACCAATAGTCTTCCCAAACATGAACCTTTTCCCCTTTAAAATGAGTATGTTTCTAGAAGGCACAGCACACACCACCTTAAGCTATGTGAGCTTAGGAACACTCTTTTGTTACAAACGTCAACTAAATGGTAGTGGATGCAGCTGTACTCCTGCCCTATGTGCCTAAGCTAAATTTTACTTGGGCTAATTAGCCATGAAAGAACGTCGTCCAGTCTCAGAAGAATAAGCTTGGACAATTCCTTCCAGACTGACATATTATTCTCTAACACAAAGCTGGTTTAGTTTTCTGTCAACAATTCTCATGGAGATGAATTGGTGTTCGTTAAGCCCGGTGCCCAGTAAGAGGAATGCAATAAAATGGTCAAGAACACTTGTGATCCAGAGCCGCAATTTGCCATTTTTGTTTACTGTTCCTCAGATATTATTCTTAGAATAAGATCTATTGCCTCATAAATAGAAAGAAAACAATAACACCTGTTAAAAAGATTATTTAAAGAAGTGTTTAGCAAGACCATTTTCTCAGCCACAGGGTCTCAGCCTTCATTCCAATCCCAGGCTATAGATGACATGCTCACATGGTTTGTGAACTGTTTTCCTACAGAAAACCTGGTATCAAGCAAGCAGCAGATGATGGGGACCTGCATAGTTTGAGAACTGACAGAAGCCCACAGATACTCACCAGACTCTGTAGAGGTCCTTCACGTTCTCTTCCATTACAGGACAAGAATACATCCTTTAAAGGATGAATGGGGCAGTAAGAGACTCCAAAGTTGCAAGTAAAGGTAGACTGCCTCCTCCAGAATGCCTTACCCATTTTATTTCCTTTTCCCTTTTACATTTCTGAGTTGTTCTTGAGGAAAAACAAAAGAAAAGAAAAACAAAAACCAAAACACAAAACACACACATAAAAACCAACAAAAACAAACAAATAAACAAACAAACAAACAAAAAAACCCCTCACAAAACAAACAAACAGAAAAGGCCGATTAGCTTGCTTGAATTTCTACTGTCACTCTGGGTGGTTCTCTGGGTAATCACAGATCTGTGGGCATGGTGAGTCCTTTGCTGCTGGAAAGAACTTGGTCTACTATACACAGGTATGCAGCACACATCAGTAAATGGGGCTTGGTACAAGCACACCATACGACCAAAAAGGGGCTCTGCTGCTCTGCCCACCCTACCACAGCAAGGATTTTAACTGAATCTAGAGGGGAAAAAAGGTCAAAATGCTTATTTGCATGCACAGACACTTTAATTGATAGGTGTCTTCCAGTAATTGAGCTAATTTAGTGTTCCCCTTCTCAATGGGTATTGGATCAAGAACTGAAACTCCCCCAAAGCAGGGTCAGTTGCAGGTCTGCTCACTAATTAGAGCAGAAGGAAATGGATGTTTTCCTGTCCTTCATGCAGCCTGACTCCTCCTCACCCTTCATTTACTGCTCCCATTACAGAACTCCTAGTCAAACACCTTTCTTGCCTTTCTCAAGGCAGGCAGCTCTGGTCTTGCCTGCCTTTAAGGTTGATGACCATTCTAGCTTTGTGATGAACAGCCTGTAAGCCCAGGATCGTGCAACACTGAGGCACTTAATTCCATGGACTGCCCTAGCACTGGGAAATCTGGAGACCTGGCATTTTCTCTCCCCAGCAGACTGCTGGGCAGACTGCTAAGGAACTGGGTTGGCAAGCTGGCATAAAACTGGGCAGGCTTTTGAGTGAAACCTGCCTGGCAGGCAAGTTTGGAAATGTGCCTGTGTTTTGTCAGAAGATTAGTTAAAAGAGACACATTCCCACAGAATGTTCTGATTTTGATTAATCAGCATTTCAGGGTGGGTAAAGTATTCCCCTGGAAGATTCCTGACCATCTTTGCCGATGATAAACTGCACATTTGCGGCATTCCCAATTGCAATGGTCCTTCAGTGCCTTCCACTCAAAATGCTCATGCTGACAATAGTCTGAGTGCTTCCCTGCAGGAATGCAAAGTTCCACTATGTCTGTCATGAACAAGGGCAGGGTGTGACACAGGCAGACTCCAGGCCTGGGCTGTTTGATATTACAGCAGTATTTTGCAGGCAAACAGAGAGAAAGTGTCCTTCCCATGCATTAAACTACCTTACAAATATTAATAAATATGAATTGCATTGCTCAGGTTAGTTCATCTCACACAAACCTGCTCTCAGTTTGCCATTTAATATTATGAATTACAGGCACAAGAACTGCTGAATTAGAAAAACAAAACAAAAATGCAGGTTAAAGAAAAGAAACTCATACCATACTCTGATTTGCTTTCTGTGTTCATGTTTCTCACTACCACCTTGCCTTCCTGCCCAACCCCTGCCCACCCTCCCCTTCAGTGTGTCTGTATACGTTTTAAAAGCCAATGTTATTTGTTTTCATCCTTGTCTTTTTGAGAATAACGACAAGGTTCTGCTTCCTCTGAAAAACTGAACCTATTCTCAGGCCCTTTATTTCAAATCAGGATTTGACACACAGGAAACCCAGAGGAGTATAAGCCCATCACACTTGTTTTTGTTTTTGGTGTAACTGATTCATTTATTTTCTTTTAAGATATTGTAGGACATGTAATGATTCTACTGCACTTTTGTGCATCTGTGAGTCATGAGGTAGGCTGGGTCTAAGAGAAGGCCAAGTCACAAAGTTCACATACAGATTTGTGTTTTTCTGAGGCCTGAGGAAGTTCAGATTTGAAGGTTCGGGTTTGGACCATCTCAGAAGCATACAGGGATTCAGTGCCTGTCTAATTAGTTGTGAAATACTTCTTTTTCCTTTCTCTTCCATTCCTACCATTTTGGATTTTATTTCACTGATTGTGTTTGCCATGATTGGAAAAATGGACAAAAAAAATGAACATTATTACATTGTCCTTCTGCTGGGATTAGAAGGAAAAAGGAATGAAAGTGTTCCACTGGATGATAATAATATTTCCCACACCTGCAGTCACCTATGTCAATAATTCCCACACCTGTTGTCAATAACATTTCTGTGATTCAGAGGTAACATCAATGGCAGTGGCAAAATCCCTAATGGATTGCATTACCAAGGATTTTCAGTCTCTTCTTTTTGAGGTCAGGTATATCTTTTCTGGGTGAGTGAGCAAGCTATTAGTTTGACAATTAAAATACATATCTGAAAGGAAATATTTATGATATAAAGGCTTTGTTAACATAGAGAGTTGCTTGTGTTTCTGAAGACTATCAATCTCAGGGCTTTTTTATCTTCTCTTCTGAGGTTACTTAACAGAGGACATTTATTTCCTATTTCATTGGTGGTTATCTTGGACATCAAATTAATCAAAGACTGATTTTTTGTTGTAGGGGTAGTATTTCTCTGGTTGTCTCTAGTTTTTGCTTTCTTCAGCTTTTGTTAATCTCTCACTGCAGAACCCTGACTTGACATATAATGTGCAACTGTTGCTAGCTCTGACCTTTATATTTCATTTTCTGCATGTTGTTATGTAATACCCTCTGCGATCCTTTCTCTTTAAAATAACACGTTTGCATGCATACCTTTGAAATATGGAATGACCATCTTCAGGCTCAAAGCCTTCTCCATTTGTTTTCTGACAAGTTGGTGGAAAAAATATTTTATGGCAATATGAAACTTGCCTCTATTACATAAGAAGGGAAAGAGGGGTAACTGGAAATTTAAGAGGCAAGAACTGGAACCGTGTGGAATCAACACCTTGAAACACACTTGGATGTTAAATCAAGAGAACATTTGATACTGATAATTCAAAAGAAATTTAGTTTAGTCAAGGGCTAAAGAACATGTTGTACTTGATACTTAGCATTAATAGAGAAACACCAACTTGATGTTTTGGCTCATGGTAGCACATCAGGTTGCTAGGTATATGAGATTGACGTCTCTAGTAAAGATTGATGTCTCTAGTTAATGCATGGTATCGATACGCATATTGTGACTCAAACAGAAACATACTTTGAAGTAAACAATCATACTATGGACTGTTACGAGATTACTGGGTTGATGACCCATGTCAAGGATCTAATGGGAAAAGGAGGCAGGCAATCCTACACATAGATGACATGGCCAAGAGGTAGTCTTCAAAAAAATAAAAACAAAAATAATAAAAATAATAAATTAGAGGAAGTAACAAATTTATTGTAGTTAAAAAAGGAAGGAGGCATAGGAGGAGCAGGAGTAAGCAGAGGTTATGGAGGTCAGTTAGATGTAAGAAGCAAACTGGACACACAGATTAATGGAGCTGGACTAAATGATGCTTACTAATGTCACTAGTGTGGGCAAGATATAGAAGACAGAGAACTTGACTGTGAGAACCTGTCCAGTCGTCAGTGTGCAGGAATAGCCTGGAGTAAAAATATAAAAGACATGGTATAGGAGAACGGTATGACACCCAACAGTGGGCAAGCAGCGACTGTGGGTGTTCAGTGTAACACATGACCTCAGATGATGGGACAAAACAATCTAGTTTTCAGTCAAATTTTCTCAGTATGGAACTGGGGTATTCTTTACACGTTCTCTCTTCACAGCTGTGCTTCATGACTTAAATTGACCCAGTTTATGCCAATCATAAATTATGCCAATATTATTCTGTAATTTGAAAAGAATTAACCATAGTCATTTGGGGAGGGGGGGAAGCAAATGCTTCAGTAATAAACCATATCTGTGGATATACCATTTGTTATACTATTATTCTATTTCAACTTGAAGATTAACAGAAACATAAAATCATTTTTCTCCCATTCTGTTCAACCTCCTTCCTTCTTTCTCTATTTGCAATATAAAAACAATTCTATTTTCATCAATAAACCCCAAATATTTCTCACACAACAGTTTTCTGCAATGAACTAAAGTACCACTGTAGTGTAGTGTAGTGTAGTACAATTCTGCCCTGACTGACTCTACCAACCAAGCCTATATTTAACTGACTGTTCCTGTGGAGCCTGTTTTCTGAACCTTATTTTACACAGGATGTAGAAGCATGACAGAAAGAGGGTCTTATGTTCCTCTTTGCAGAATTTGGTGGCTCAGAAGTACACATTAGAGAAAACTTCCTTTTTGCAGAAGGTACATATCTTTTTGATAAGGGTATGCCTGTGTACCTCAGTGATTGATTCGTCATCTGTTATCCAGGAACATGCTTTTTCTGAGTGCAAAACACCACTTCTCATACTTTTCAGTAGCTTTTATTTAATTCCTGGCCTCTACAGAGCAACAACCTCACCTTCTCAGAGACAGAAATGAGGGCAGGTTCCTGTACATCACAGCGTATATCATGGTTTAATTCCAAGGACCTCTTTAACCTCACAGTTAAAGAGGAAAAATAAGATTTTTTGAGATGTGCACACTTCTCTGTAGATCATGATCAAATAAAGTCCATGAAAGCAAACTTTATGTAAATTAGATGAGGTTTTAACTGCACTCTATGTGCCTACCTTCAGACACATTGCGTCTGTGTAATACTGTCAGTTTTCATGCTTTAACTGCTAACAGGGATTTATGCAGTGGCCACCACATCAGCACAGAGTGTTTTCTACTCCTTCCAACTTGGCTAGATGCAAGTAGCAGTGCTCCATGTTCCTGCTTGAAATGGCCACACTCTGCACACAGGGTCATGCCTCTCCAAGCTAAAAATGTTGTGTATTCACTGCTGGCTATGGGCTGAGCAGACAGGTGTCTCACAACTGAGCAGAGTGAGCTCAGGTATCCTGTGGGGAAGCACCAAGGCTTTTATTACAGGCCCAGTAGAGTAGATGCTCTGTGGGTTGCGCAGCCATAAAATAGTTCTTGATTACTGTTACCTCACTGCTAGTAAGTTCTTGATGTTTTTACTGCAGCTGGGCTTAGTAACAGAGCCAATTTGGTGTTTGTACTTTCTTTTCAAGATGCAAGTTTCCATCTTTCTCCCTTCACCACAAATTCAACGCTTGCTCATCTTTTTGATGTGTCTGAAGGTGATCTGTCTATAGTTATGGTCGTGGCTCACCAGCAGGGATTCAGGGAAAGGGACTGTCAAGAAACATGAAAATTGTCCCATTGTATAAATATCTGTATTCTCCTCCAAATTCAAGAGGGATACTAGTATTCAGTTTCCTATCAGGTTCACACCAAACTTTGCAATGTCTGGAAGATGCAAGCCAGTCCTTGACTTGAGGAATAAAGCAGATTAGCCTCTGACTTATACCTAGAAACACCTCCATAGTACCTGAGGCCAGCAACAAGCGTTCCCTGGCACATTCTTTGTCTGACATATTTCTATATCCTGTGTCTTTGTACAGTACATGCATAGTTTTGAATAACATGGGTTTAAGACTCTTTAAAAATTTTTATTTACTCTCTAGGGTAGTATCAGGTGTATATTTCCATTTCCAGGCTCTGTTTAAGTATCTGATCATCACCCATGCACAGATGCCAACAGTTTCTATTTCTTTTTGCAAGATACTTAAACAAATCAGGTCGTTACCAGCCCTCTGTTTGGTGCTGAAGGTGCAGCAATACCGTACAGTACATGCATAGTTTTGAATAACATGGGTTTAAGACTCTTTAAAAATTTTTATTTACTCTCTAGGGTAGTATCAGGTGTATATTTCCATTTCCAGGCTCTGTTTAAGTATCTGATCATCACCCATGCACAGATGCCAACAGTTTCTATTTCTTTTTGCAAGATACTTAAACAAATCAGGTCGTTACCAGCCCTCTGTTTGGTGCTGAAGGTGCAGCAATACCAGTGAACATTACTGGCAAAAAATAAAAATCTCCATGAAAAAGGTTCCTCTTTGTCAAGGACTGCATATGTTTCTTAAAATCATACACAATTCACTTTCAAAGCATCTTGCTGCCGCTACTGAGCAGTATCAAAGTTGCTACTGCACTGACAAATCTCAGCATTTTGCTGGGCACAATTTTATGAAGATGCCCACTGGCATGTGCAAGGAGATCTAGCCAGAAAATTTTTATTTTCTGATGCCCTAGGTGCATATAGAGCCCGAGTGGTGTACAGGGATGGGGTCAAATGGCTTCCTGCCTAGTGTCATACTGTGGTTAGTATGTGGAGCATCAGGTACCCAGCAAGATGAGATGTCACCGAGCAGCAGCCTGAACATGGCTCCGTTTTTTAATAAGGCAGTATTGAGCACTGCAAGGAGATGCTCAGTTAGGAAAAGCCAGTGTGTGGTCCTCACCACTGGGCTGGAGCTACTGAATCCTGACGGGTCACTTATGCCACTCTCTCCACCTTGGTACTTCATCAGCTTTCTTATCTTCTTCACTCATCCAGTTATCTTTCCTCTTGACCTTTAGCTAAGTGTTTGTAAAATAAGGATTATTATACTAGCTGTACATTTAAAACTTTGTTTTACATTTTACAAGTTGTGAGTTTCATATAAATTTAAATTAAGGGTCTAATTAGATTAGAAACACTGAAAAGCAGTAACATGATAGAGAGAAAAATAAGAAAAAAGGTGGAGTCTAGAAAGAGCTGTGGGGGTGGAAAGAGATCACTACATCTGGCCGCACAGGCGACACACCCTGCCCAAACCAAGACTTGCTTAGGCCATGCATGCATTCACAAACTCCACTGCCTACTCCACGGCCTACAGCAAACTTGCAAAGTAACTGATATCTATACAGAGGCTCTCAGAGTGTACTCAGACTGCTTCAGTTGGGTGTGCTTCCCACCTAAGTCTAACCACCTGGCTGGTGAGCAATATCCTAGAGCCAGTTTCAGTGGGAGGACACTGATGTAAGGGCGTGCATGATTCAGGAACCCCCTGCAATGACAAACTGCCATTTTTACACACTGCTCTTTCAACTGTAGTGGGGTAAAGCACCATGAGATGACAGAGGTGAGGCTTAAAACTGGAAAAAGGTTTGTATAAAATGATGTTTTGTGATAGCACAATATCACAGCATATAAGACACAGTGTGTTGTCGACCTCCACAACAAGGAGTGTGCTAGTAGTTTTGACCTTCACATCACAAGCTGCTTAATATTTCTAGATGTCTGTATTTCTTAAATGTAGCCATATTGATGGTGGTTATTTTTTGTGAACCATGTGGTATTAGTATTAGTTCTGCAGCTAGATTAGATGCACAGAGCTGTTGAAGCTGCTTAAGATAGTGACAGCTAAGCAAGTAACTCCTACTCTCCTCTTTAGACCAAACAAAAGCTTCAAGTAGTCTTGCAAGTTCTCTACTTTAAGCACACACAAAGTGCAGCCCTCAGAAATGACTTCAAAATAGAGGTAAATTTAAGGAAATAAATTGGATTTTCTTTTACCATTTTCTGTGTTCCTAAAAATAAAATTGCCGTAATACAAACAGCAGGGGGAAAATAAGCAGTGAAAAAACATCAACATTAAAGCACTAATCGTGAAGCTGACAAATGTATTTTCATAGTATTATTTGAGTTCCAAAGATAGCTCTGAAAAAGGAGGTCATCTTGGAATTGGGGCATTAAAAAAAGTTGGTTAAGACAGGAAAGGTCATGACTGTTTGCACAGTGCTCTACTTTCTCTATTTAAAAAAAAAAAAAATCAGTTAAGGAGAGATGATGATTCAGTGCTGGAGGAAAAAAAGCAATGTGTGTGATTGGTGAGCACACTCGCCCCATCTATGAAATCATCTACATGCGTGGCTAGATGAACATCTGCTGCATAAAGTCAGCACTGGTTTCAGTATGCCACAAAACAATTTGGCTTTTGCTTATTTTCTGACGAATGGTACAGGAAGACTGTATACTATACCCGAGTAGCTAATAATGTAGCATTTAATAATGACATCAGTGAGCAAGCAATGCTAATAAAATTCAGCATCTTTGTCTCAAATGTGTTGTTAATCCAACATGATTCAGAAATGGATGAACGGGGGTGGGAAAGTAATCAAGCATACTTGTTTATGTTATTTCCTCTATTCTTTATCAAGAAAACTAAATGCCGGCATGTGAACAGCTCTGATTCCAGTACACAGTAGTTTGCAATGAGTGTTTTAATGGACTGCTCGAACTGATGGCAGAATGAGAAAGATCATCTGATAAACTCAGCATATATATACAATATAAATCTGGACTGTATTTATCAGTGATTAAGTATGACAGGGAGTAGTAGCTTATCCAGGAAATTCCATATGCTATGTGGGCCAGATCCTCAGCTGGTATAAACCAGTTTAACACCAGTGAAGTACTAGCAGTACAGTAGGGACGATTGTAGCTGCCAAGTTTGATTCTGCACCATGTGTGATATTCTATGCCAATTATTTAACAAGCTTATTAGGTATTTGCATCTAATTTGAATATAACCAACTTTCTATTTTGAAAGCTTACACTCTAGTACTGTGGGGGTGGAAAGCAGCACAAAACCCTCAGCTTAACTACTGAGCACATAAAAACTAGTGGAGGTTTTTATAGTCACTTAGGTTCTGTAGTTCCTTACCTATGACTGACAGACTTCTACTGCATCTTCTAGCAACTAAAAATGGTGCTTAGGAATTTATGTCTATGGGCTGCAACTGAGAGTCCTTACCTGTCCCATCCTACCCCAAAATCCCATCCCGTCACAAAACATGAGTTATATGTGAGCAAGTTTAATTGTACAGATCCAGCTGACATTTATGCTAGTAAACTTCAGTCAAAAGATTATAATCAACCATGCTCCCAAGTATTTATTCTTTTAATAGAATGCTAGTAACCTTCACAAGAGTTAATAGGGGTTCTTGCAAGATACCTTTCTGAAAGTAATGGCTGAGATTTGTTAGCCATCAGGATATAAGCACATGTTATTTCAGTTGCTCTACCCCCCCACCCAGTTCCTAAAAAGTCATCTCTCATCAACTCAACACTGGTAGACTGCATGTGCAAATTCACTTCTCTAATGCAATATTTACGTCAGAGGAGTGTATGTCAGGATGACATTTACACTTCTTTCTTTGGCGTGGATTTGGAAGGGCAAACTAGGAAGGCATTGCACAGTCTCTTGTATTCTTCCTGCCGGGGAAGTGGTGGAGAAAGTCATGCCGCTGTCTGGTGGAGAACAGCCTTCAGAGTGCAACACTGTATGGGAGAGCAAAAGTTGGATTTCAGGATTTCCTGGGTTCTTCTCTTACTCCCAGAGTAGGTCATAAGTAGTTTAGAGTCAGAGATGCTTTGAGGTTTTGATTGACTGCAAGAAACTAAATTCAGGATAATTCTCTTTAATCCATAGATCTCATAACTTGAAAAGATCGTGCACATTAAAATGGAGCCTTATGAAAAGTTATGCATCACCTAACCTGCTCGAGTATAAAGACATATCCTGCACCATGAGCTTGGTTCCTTACTCTGGAGGCAACACAGCAAAGCAGGGTAGAATGAAGCCTAGAATGCTTGAGAAATAACTTTTTAAGCCCCTCTGTAATCTAACTGTAAAATAGATGTTGGGTTTCTGTTTTGGAGCAGGATCCATTTATTGGCAAGATCATTAAGTGCCTAGGAACACAAGAAGTTGCCTTAAAAAGCTGCAGTTTCCAGACTTGCATTTGATTACACCTTCCCACTTAGGTTAGAGAAAGTACAGGAACAGCTCTCTCTCAGCAAAAAAGTGAGTTGCTGAGCACCTCTTGCAGAAGAGCTAAGACACACTAGTAAAATGTGACTGTCATATACTGCCCACAGCCTTTAGCTGGCTTGATGAAAGACCAGGCTCTGATACGCTCCTCAGTGAGCATGGGCATCACACTCTGACCAAGATGGGAAGATTGTCTGAGAGGACACCAGAGTGACAATAACATCCCAATACAAATTATTACTGGCAACATGATCTGAATGTCTTGCAACACGTTCTCTGGAATAATGAACAAAAGTAAGATGAATGCAGCAGAGATTTTCTCCAGCTAGTGCAGAGACTGTCTGCTGTCTCAGTTGCTCCCTTTGGAGCTCTCTGGAAACATCCCACAAAGCCTAGGTCTCAGGCAGTATTCTTCCTCTTCATCTTGTTTAATACTTTTTCCTTTGCTATGTTAATTTTCACTGTGTTCCTTCTTCTGGCTCTTCATTAATTTGAAAGGCCAATATCAACACATTTTGGCACTTGCTGTGCAAATACATACGCAAGGTGTGCTCAGTGTGGTATTAGCAATTCCAGTTCCAGTGCTGCCATTAGCTCTCTCAGTGCAGACATCAAACATTATCTTAATGCAAAGCTGTCAACTGTTTGCTTCATTATAACTACTGTATAGTATTCCCAGGCCAAGACTATATTAACGTCAGAGTTAGGACAGAGAACATAGATTAAAAACGTGGACAAAATAACCATTGTAAGAATATTGCAATTATCTCCAAAACAAATATTAAAAACACTTAAGATTCAAAGTTCAATTTCTACCAATAGAAATTCACAGTAAGGTCATTGAAACAACCTAAAGTGTGACAAGCAGTGACAGCCTGCAATAAACAAGCATGTTAGTCTTGTAACACCAACAGCCAATGAAGCATTTCTACAGTTTGAAAGTAATTCTTTCCTTCTTATATGCACTCTTTATAACGAACTCATATATGAACAGCAAATACATACATTTTTTTAGCATGTAGAATGGTCTTCTTCTAAAATAGAGTGGAAAATACAGGAAAAATGGTTGTACGTTGGACATACAAACAGCCTTGATCAAAACCCATGTAATCTTAATACTAAGAGACTCCAAAAAAAGTCGCAGCTCTGATGTAAATCAGATCACTTGCTTTTAAAATGTACATATTGTCTTGTGTCCACAGAGTTCATGATGGTAAAATAGCAAACGTTCTTAGCATGTAATTACATGTTCAACTGCCTACAATGTAAATAGTGTGCCCTTTAAAAACAGTTACTGGCATATAACTAATTAATGAAATTATTCAGGGTTATTGCCCACAGACCAGCAATAGACGTTACAGAACAGTTTATATTCTGGTTTAACCAGTTGGCAGCCCTGCTGGCTTACCACATTATTTTCCATGATAATGCTTTTATCTGGTTTAAGAAAACCACATTTTAAGTGAAAAAAAGCTGTGGTACAAAATAAGGCTGGAAATAAACAGCACTGAGGGCAGTGGCATCATGAAGCAGTACACAGCTGCAGTGGAAGAGCCTGTAGCCAACAGACTGAGGCAGAAAGGGTGAGACCAGCTGTTTGGGGAGGAGGAGAGCGAGGGGCCACTTATGCTTAGCAGCATGTTTTGAGAAGATGCATATGATCTCCTTTCTGGATCCTACTCGGAAAGGAAGCATCAGCTGAAAGGAACCCGGAGTTTCCCCCATAAACTGGCAGCTGGGGGCAGACTGCCTGGAAAAGGACCCCATTCCTGTGTGTTGCTCTGACCTTTGTCTCTTGGATTCTAACCTGTAAAATTTTCTCCCTTAACACCCAAGACCCAGCAATGTGAGCTGAAGTTATGCCATTGGCCCTAAAACTGTATTTCCTTTGTTTGCAACAGTTTAAGCAAATTCCTCTTAATCTCTTAATGAAATTTATACATATAGTTGTGGGCCACATGAGTATAAAGAGGTAGGCATGGCACCATAAATGTTCATGGAATTTCCTTTGCTTACACCAAAGGCTGAATTTGGTCCAGTATTTTTGCACAGAAAGGCAATGTGTAATGTTACTGCAACACATTTTCTCTGGCACTGTCTCACTGCTGCTGGCACAGACACAACGCTTTGATATTGAGTAGGTAAATGATTTTCCTTGCCAGCTTTCTATCTGTAACTTTGACTACCAGTAATATTTGCTAGCTACTGTCAGTATGGCAGCTTTTAAGTTTCATTTCAATTGTAGTCCAGACATTAAAACAAAGCTAGAGGCAGTGCCTGTCCTGACAAGTCACGATATTCTCTGATGATGCACTTCTGCGTCATCTCAAAATGACAGTATGTTCCATGACGGAGAAAAGGAAGGGGGAGTAGGTCTGCATTTAGCAGAAAGCACAAACACACATTTCTGTCTTCATTCCCGTAAACAAAATGCATTCTCAACTCTCCATGAAAGAACAGACTGCAACACTACAAAACAGTCAATAAAACTAACTGGGTGAGGCTGGATTTTGGGATGGGAAAGGAAAAAGGTGAACAGTGATGAATACCAGATTTTAACTCCTACATCTTAAAATTTTAAGACATTAAAGGAGGACAGTTTCTTACCAACTACTGCCCATAAACCACAGGAACCAACTTGCACTTTAACTATACTTTAACTTGTACTTCAACTTTTTATGAAACATCAACTAATGTGATTCAACCTATAGGGCTGACTGTACAAATCCTACATAAATTATGACCTCCTTTCTTACATGCCGATTTATTAGTCTACTGAGTTAGAGTACAGCCCTGCAAACACAATGCCTATCTGAATGTCTAATAATACATATAACAATCTCATACAATTAGAAATAATTATGCAATCAAAATATGGGATACAAATTAGAAAGGTGCAGTGTTTCTACCTATGGAGAAGAGTGTGCCTCCCTAATGGGGAGGGTTCACGCAGGAGAAACTGGGAGGATATTTGTCTCCAGATGTACACATGCTTTGCGCAAAGTGCAGTTTCACACCACAGCCAGCTGAATGTAACTGGGAGATTACTTCAAATGAGCTCCTGCTTCTGGTCCTCCCTCCTGCATTTTTCACTTGCTCCCACTCATATCCCGCTCATATCAGGAGTTTTGCTCTCAGGAGTTGCCGGGCTGGCCAGTGAGCAGCTCAGACAGATGGTGGATTAGCCCCTGTTCTGGTTCAATGAGCTGATCCAATCCTCCCTTTGGCAGAAAGATCACTGGATATGCTGTACTTCTTATGCTAATGCTTGCACCAGAGCTGTAGCCATCTCTGGCTCTACCTCAGGAACTCAGCATATGAAGCACATCGTAATCTTGTGACTTGCATTTGTGGGGCTGACAATCAATCAGCTATTCCCAGCCTCTGCTAAATTAAGTTAAACAAAGACAGCTAATTTTGTAATTTAAAGTGACGGTGTTGACGTTACACCCAGTGAGGCTTTTATTTGAATGCTGCCCGTCAGCCTGCCCTACTTTCTGAAGGTTGTGAGGGTGCTGTAATGAAAGGGATGCAAATATTTCATAATACCAGCAGAACTTCATAAAGACACTATTTCTGAAAATTACCAATCATCGCTTGGGGCCTGTTATTGCTAGCAGCACTTGGGGCTCACAGCCCAAGGAACACCATTGCTGCCTCTGCTCCTTTGCATGACTTGTTTGTCCTGTATCCTCCACTGACAGGTCAGATTGTAATCGCGGGTGAATTGTAAGCAGCACCATGTATCTGGAAATGTCTGCTGAGATACATGTTTATGTATGCTGTGTGCCCAAGATTAGAGCTTGGCCCAGTACCAGGAGTTAGGAAACCAGACCCTACCCAGGAGTTAAGAAACTTGCTTACATTTGTTGTGTACTATTTTAAACATAAGAACAAAGAGGAAAACACACTGCGCTGATCCTTGCTGATGTGGAAAGTCAGACTAAGACACCTATTTATGTTTCACAATGTTGAGGAATATCTATTACTTCAGGATGACAGTCGTGCTGAGCTTGTTGTGCAATAGGGATTTACAAGAACTTCTGCAAACTTAGTCTCTTGGGTACGAAATGAACTTAAGCCTCCCCATGTTTGCTACACAAAGTTCATTTCAGCACTGAAATAGTTCATGGCACTGCTTGTCCCATACTTGCTTCACACCCTTCAGCAAGGCATGTCATGCAGGCTTGGAGGCTGATCCCTGCTGACACGCAGGGAATGGTCTTTCAGTTATGAGTGGGGTCTTTTTCTGCAGGATTTTTCCACAGGGTTGTTGTGGTTTTGGTTGTTTTTTCCTTTTCCAAAGGGAACAGAATAAAGGCAGTAAAGATTTCGAATTTCCAGGACTACTGCTTAAACGGGGCAAACACTTTGAAGTATCCCCTCTTTTATGTCAGAGGTTCAGAGGTGCTCTAGGAGTAGAATCTGCTGCTCCTTGGTCTCTCAGAGCAGTCAGTGGGGTCTAGGGAGGTGGCCCAGGTGCAGGTAGCTCCCACTGCAGCCTGGAGGAGCCACTGCCTCCAAATCACAGACAGCAGCTGCAAACCCACAGCCCCAGACTGCACACCTCCTTGAGACATGTTACAAAGGTAGATGATATGAAGCCCAGCTTGCTGGAGGGCGTTTCCTGATAAGGAACCAGCAGTGAGGGCCTCCACTCAGGTCAGCACTGAGTGCAAGACAGATGCCCAATTTTGAAAGGTGTCTGTGCAAAGCAGCATTGAGCCCTTGTAAAACTAGGTGTTGAAGTTGGGCTCTTATAGCAACAATTAGTTGCTTACATAAGTGACCTGATTTTTCTAGTGCTGAACATCCAACAGTTCCCATGGACTCCAATTAGGGCTGCTGGCTGCTCAGCAGTTTTGGAAATCAGACATTTTTTTGGATGCCTAAATATGGGCTTGGGGATGCTGGCTCTAGCCACTCCAACTTACAAATTCTGGTCATGCTATTTCTGCAACAGAGGCAACCCCAATTAAGCTAAGCAGAGTTAGAAGTCATTCTAGAAAAGGAACCTGACTGCATTTGGAAAATCTGTCTGGTCTGCTGACATGAAGAAATGAGTTTGAAATCCCTGTGTTATTTATTGATAATCATCTATAAGATAAAATAAGATTGCAAAATACTTCATACTTCTGTATTTGCCATTTTGCTTGCACTTTGAGAGAAGTCACAGAGCACTAGGGACTGATTTTGAAAAACTCTTAATGTAGTATACAATCCGGTTGCCCATCCCAAAACACAATGTACTTTACCATGGGGAAAGACTTGGACTTCCTTTCATAACAAAGAAAAGAAAACAGCAATAAATAAAAGAACTAGCAGGCAACGGTCAGTGTTGAAACTTGTTCTCAGGTTGTTCTGCAAGACTTCCTTCAGTCTGCCCCCTCCTTTTTACCCTCCACAAGGAGAAATGCTTGGAGTGACAGAGAACAACAGACTTGAGAAACATTCTGACAGTAACAAAAATTTCGCATTCCCCTTCAAACTCCAACCCATCAAAAGGAAGCTCTTGTCTGCCATCAATAACATTTAACAGTCATCTAACAGTCAGATTAGCCAGCGGTGAAAGTGTACAGCGCAACCTGAGTTTGCTCAGGTTCCTTGTAGCACTGGTGTAAATTAGACAAACTCTGTTAGAGATATTCATACCTCTGTACCTTTAGCAAGCCCTTTGTAAATGCCTCCTGACATCCCAGTCACTCTGCAAACTCTTTCACCACTGTCTGTTTAATGTGTCCCCATGCTAAGCTGGAATTATGAAAACAAAGTTGAGGGCCAATGCAAGTTGTCTGAGCAATGACAGAAAGGTGCCCTTGCTAGGGTATTTGGCTTAAGCTTCTGTATTTGACCCCCCAAAATAGGCATGCTTGGAAGGTTTGACATTAAATGAATTACTAATACTGGCTTTCAGCAAATTTCCTGTAAGGCTTTTAGACTGGTTTATTCTTCTGGCAAGATTTTTCTAAGTTCTCAAAACATATTTAGATATTATCACTAACTTATGTAACACTTACAGAAAGTATGGCAAGTAGTATGGAAAGCAAGCTAATTTTCATTTGTATAGCTGATAGAATCATGTAACTATATGTTTGCCCATGGCCTATTTGCATGCTGATTCCTGTCTCATAATGTTAATGTAATTATGTAAAATCTTCACCATGACTCACATAGGAAACTTCAAAGACAATGAACTTCATTCATTTGTGCGCTATGTATTTCCCAGATTTAAACAAGAAAGTTATCATCACAGCATCCCCCAAGGGGGCAGCCCAAGCAATAACAGTTGCCTTCCCTTTCCCTGTAAGTACTGCTCAGAGTATTAAGTAACTTTCTGATGGACACTCCAGACAAGGTAATGTGTAATCTGTGCCTTCACATAAGACAAAGAAATCTCTGCTCATCTCCAATAATGGACTTCCACTGAATAAAGACTATTCATTCTTAAACATATTTACTTTGAGGTGACAAGGGCATTTCATAGCCTTTGATAGCAATTTCATAGAAGTATCCATTAGCTCAGGCATGTTTTTCCTGCAGTACTGGAAGTAATGCTGCTTGTAAGACAATTCTCTTCTGTTTATGCTCTAGTCTAAACACTGATTTCCCATCTTCTGGCAGGTGTTCCTTCTAAATAAATAGAAGAAGGAACAGTAGTCCAGGGTTGGCTGGCATAAGGCTGTGCTCTTTGGGAAAAATCCTGACATTCATTTTTTAGATCCACTAGTTGAGTGATCTGGACATATTGCAGAAAAATTATCTTTGTGGGCTGTCCAGGAGCAACATTGCCAGAGTTTCAAATTAATATCTGGCTGTACATTTGGAGAAAAAAGGAAAGAGTTTTGTTACAATGCCAAGTGAATCTTACTATTCAGAACAGGAGAATTCAAGTATTTTTTTTATTTCTGTCCCATCAGAGCACCAAAGAGTTGCACTTAGGATTTGATTTCTCATTCCTCATTACTAACAGGAAAAGGAATTTTTATTTGTTAGTCATAAGAAGAATAGAGAATGCCCACTTTTCAAAGACATCAAAAAATTGGGCTCAGATCCATAACTTTCCATCAGTGCTACATGTGTATCTCTAAGTCATTGGTGATGTGATATTCTCAGATAGGTGTCTATAGAGACTGAGCCACTGATTTCTGAATTTAAAAGTCACCTTCACTCCCTGAACTACCCTTACCTCTTTCTCATCTGTCCCTGCCTCAACCCTGAATTCCACTGCAGTTTTGTAGGTTCAAAGCAGGGGGCAGCCATTGAAAACTTTCAACAAGCAGTTAATAGAGAGTCGTTGTAGCTATGAAAGGACAAGAAAGCTTGTGTACAAGAAAGATCTTAACTTGATTGGGGACCTTGAAAACATATTAATTACAAAATTATTGTTTCTCCAACTCCTGCATAGATCAATGTACTTAACTTTAATAAACACACTAATGCAATGTAATTCCAGTTACTATTTAGAAATAACAAGTTCAACCAAACTCATTCTAATACAATCTTTCTGTCAAACATTTGCTATGTATTTTCTCTATGGATTATACATGTATTACCCATAAAAAGTCCACCTTAACACTGTTCTTCTAAAAGACAACAATGTTAAGCATTCAGGATTTAGGAAATCCTGGTATTAAGGCTCCCTGTGTAAGCTTAATTCAACCTCTGTGGTATATACATATTGTCATCATATATGGTGATACAATCACATAGTGGTTTCATGTTACAGGACCTCTACCTCTTTCAATTACTTAGGAAGGACAGTGCCCTGTAGGGTTTTAATATTTAATTATTTTCTCATTCAGTACACTGTTGCCTAACGTGTTATTTATTTAACAGTATTCAGGCCTACTCTGAAAAAAAACACATAAAATTTCCTCAAGGGCTTTTCTGTGGTGCTTACCATAACAGTGCTGCAATGATACACAAATGTGAATGAATTGTTTCACAAGTAAAGAAGTGAGGCAGAGACATTAAAAGTTGGTAAACAATTTCAACTATCTGCAACCTTTCTTGTGATTATTTAGCACTGCACTTTCAAAGCTCACCTTCCAATAACTACAGATCTGAGCATTCAGCATTCCTGCAGCACAGTCTTAGAGCCTCAAGTCAGAAGAAATATGGGGTAACAAAATAATGGCCAGACCTGAGAAGTCACTTATATGTTGCCTAGTTAGGGCTTCCTTCTGGAACAAACCAGGTTTATGAAACTGGTCTGAACAAGCTCTAAATTGAATTTTTAATCATAAAAATCCCAGTCTGGACTTTAGAAAAGTTATGTCAAAATTGTAATGTGTGCATGAGAGTCTCGATTTTGATAGACAGGAGTTTTGTGACAAAAATATTGTGTAGAAAACTTCCCAAACCTTTCCCTTTGCAGTAAAGACACACCAAGAAACCAAATTCAGTTGCTCCAGCAACTTTTTTTTTTTTTTTAGCTTTTTGGGTGCTTTAGAGTGCTTCAATAATAATAACAATCATTTACCAGTGTGTGTGGTGTGTAGGCAATCTGATTCCATATCAGTGAATGCAGATGTGTTCATATTGACAACTGCACATAGACATAGATGTGCTGGGACTGACTGTCAGTATTCTTACTTTCATTTGTATACTGTGATTAAGTAAGATAGAAATAGTACATAAACAAGTAGATAATCTGCTACTTCTGACTTTTTTTTTAAGCAGTGGTAGATGTGTTATTTAGGAATATGATTTAGTGGTGGACTTGGCAGTGCTGGATTAACAGTTGCACTCAGTGATTTGAAAGGTCTTTCCCAACTTAAATGATTGTACATTTCTATGAAGGTGCCTCAAGCTTTAGCTTACACTGTAGAGTCAGGTTGTTAGCAATTTTCACAGCTATGAACAACTATACGCAGACAATAAAGAGATTTTCAAAATATTGCTGTATTCATTGTTGCTGTATTATTTACATCTCTAGACGGATTTCTAAGTCATTACAGGGGAGGGTTAGGAGATGGGGAGGACTTTGCACTGGGAATAGTCTATACTTTACCTCTAGATGTTACACAGAAAGAATTTTAATAAAACCACCAATTGTATTACATCAGTGCATCCTCTTAAATCCCATGGAGACGTTCCTAAACAGAACTAAGCCATTTGCTTCAAACAACTTATCTATTTCTGTCACTACACAAATCCCCTAAATATTTCAGTGACTGCAAGGCCAACTGAAATGGTAAATTACCTCGTATACTAAAGGGAAAACTGTTGAATAGCACTAGGTTTGGATCCTGCTGAAAATTAGGCTGCTGGGATTGAAGACAACTGCAGGAAATCAGAATTATAAGTAGTATCATCCCTATCCAACAATTGCACTAGTGCCTATTGGTAGGATTCCTTTATACTTCTCCTTGCTTTTATTTTGTCTGATGAGACATTCTGCTATTTTTCTAAGCTCATGTTGAAAGAGAACTGACAAAGGATGGCCTCACCTATTATCCTTTGCAATGGAACTGTTTGCAGATAGGTCATCAGAGGCTAGTGCAGATTTTGGAAAAGCTGACGATAATACAATGAAAGCATTTCTGAAACCTAAGACTGCCTCTACTCTGCTTTTACTTCTCCATTTTACTGTGTCAAATGCTTTTCTTAGTGCCCCTTAGCTAATTTTGGAAGCAGGGACTTTTATTAGATGGATAGTTTTAACCAGGGAACAAAGCTAGAAGCACCAGGGCCCAAACCCAAGTGACTCAAATAAGGTTCGATTCACTTACAAACTTATTCATGAAATTCTACAATGAAGGACAAATCCAAAGAACAATTAGCTTCTGCCACTACATGAATTATCTTTTTAACAAAACCACCAGAGCGTTAACTGTGATCCCAGGAACTGACAATTCATAATGATGACATCAGCCTACAAGGGAAAGCAGAAAGCAATGCATGGAAAGTATTATTATGCTCCCTTATTCTCTAGGACTATTATTTGTGGTTTGCGGTACCATCACACTTGGGACACAGACATTCAGTGGTAAGCTTTGACACTGGAATTTTTTTTTTTTAAGATGTCCTTATCAAGAAAAGATATAAGGATTCTATTTTCAGCAAACATCCTGGGTTTTGTGGCTTTTCCACACCTTTTATAGAAGATTCTGAAGTTTAAAGGCAAGTCAAGAAGCAAATGACATCTTTTCTAATGCAGACTCCAGAACACATGCCTGTAATTCTCATGTACTATTAAAGCACTTATAGTTGCATATTATTGAATACAGCAGGGACAATTCAGCCACAGAATTCTGATTAATCCTTCAAAATCTGACCTTCCTTACACTAGTAAACAACTTGCTGGCAACTCTAGTGTGAAACAGGCCTCCGCTCTCAAATCATGGAGGAGACCTTCAGGAAAAGGCTGGGCATACACCTTGCTGTATGCCAGCAAATACACTTCATTATTGCAACTCAATCCCAAGGAAGAGGTCCCAGTGTTTCAGACTCCACCTCAATACCACAGTAGTTTTGGCATGGATGTCTTTTGTCCCTGACAGCCTTTCGAGACAACACCAAGTCACAGTAGTGTGGGAGGTCCATTAATGAATATCACTGCCGCCCCCTACTCTAGCTCCACCTGTGATGTGGGAGGCTCTTCCCTGGGGGAAGATTCTATAGGTGGGACTGGGGTTTGAAGCCCGCCCTTTCTTCTAGAAAGGAGGTGGGCCCAGAGCCTCGGACCTAGAAGTCTCAGTTGAGTTTGGTGTTTTATCGGTTATAGCTCATTGTACCCTCCCCTCCGTTGTTTTAATTAGACCTTGAATCCCTGTGCCCTCCCTTTGCTCTGTGCCTCATTGGTTATCCCCTCCAGCTCCTCCCAGTTCTCCCCTCCTTTTTAACTGGTTGTACTGTGTCAGCTCTTCGGAGCTCTCCTTCCACTGCTCTCCCTCTTGGATCCCTTCACCTAACCCCGCAATAAAGGAGACCACAGAGGAGACCCCCTCCCACAGCCCTTTGCATCCTCGCCTTATTTTTATTGCGCCTTGTCTGCTTCTCACCTTGGGCCGCCTTATCTCCACATGAACCACCCACACATAACACTGAAGCAGCTGCATCTGGAGCCAGCTCTTGGGCATTCAGGGTTCGGTGCCTCAGTTGAGGGCGACCAGGATAGCCAGGCAAACTACTACACAGTAGTACATTAGAGAGATGGCATCTGTTTGGAGATGGATCTCCACAGTGGCACACTGTTTTACATTACAGACTTCCTGCTCTCCTCATTTTTCTAGCCTGCTCCTTGCCCCACTAGTGGTGGCCCCTGCACTGGTCCTGCTCCTCTGTAACTTAGGGAATTTGGTGTCTTTTCTTCATGTTAGAGGCCAGTGGCATCTCCTCCTGGCTCAAACAGCCCCTCACCTGACATGCTGCAATGCTCCTCCAGGGGACAAATGCATGCCTTAGAGCTGTCCTGCTTGGTCTTATAACAAAACTGCTCACTGTTTGCCAGGGACTGGCCCGAAGTGCTTGGAGTGTTGCCATCCTGCTGTCAGACACTCGCCTCCACCACCCCTGTCTTTGTTTTCACTGATGTCTAGTACTTTGAAGCATTAAGTCTGCCTGGATATGTATTGGATGTCAAGTCAGATGACAGTGTAGCAGTGCTGTCACAGAGGAAAATTTAACGTTTATTTTGGCAGAAACCAGTTGTTCATGTGGGACTGGGATCTCATTGTGTTGTGGCTTGTGCCATTTGTACCTTAAGAGTGACCAGCATAGACAAGTTGCCTGGTTGAACACACTTGTCTGCTTAGATTTTAAAATACAGCTATGGCTGCACTAAAAAAGAAAACTTATTTTCCTGTGAACTAACTGTGGTGTGTGGACTCAGAAAATTCCCTGTTGGACTTTTTGTATAGGTTGTCATATTTACATGCCTCCAAGAAGGAACTTCAAAAAATTAAAAATAGTTCTCTCTCATACAATGATGACACAAGTATACCAGCTTTTTTTTCCTGTTCTGAATTGAAACTTATGCTCAGGAGGAAGGGGAAGGGAATCTTTATCGCTCTTCTTTTTTCAAACTCAGTTGAAGGCTGACACCAAAATGTGTTTATACGGGTTGGGCACATTTTTTCCTTGAAAGAGGTCAGAAGGGTGAAATCCCAATTTCCTCTGACTTCAATATGGAAAGAGGCCACAGCATATTTCTGCTGAATGTTTATACTTTTCTTGGGAAATGTCTTTCTTTTTCTTCTTTAAACAATTTACAACATTTTCTGGAAAGCAAGGGCAACAGCAGTATGTTCAGACCAACTTGAAAAGCCAGAAGTTCACACAGATGTTGGGACAAAAGCTTTCCCGTTCATCATTTTGAAACAAAGTCAAAGAGAGAGGTCTAACACCAAGATTTGTTTTGTTTGGTTTGTAATTATTTGATATGCAGTGGCAGCCCCTCCTCAAGTGGAATCTGAGTAGAAAATGAGGATGAGGGAAGAATGTAATTTCCGTATGGTCTCTGTGAACCTGCCTGCGTGCACATGCACGCTGTGTTTACAGATGTGTGGCTCCCACTGCAGTGTCCCAGGTACTGCATTTTATCTGTGCGGGTCAAGAGAAGTGAAGAAGCAGGTTTGGTGCTGCAATGAGCAGAGTATTGCCCAGTGACCTCTATTCTCCTTCTGGCATGGCTGGAATCTTCAGCCTTTCTGCCATGGGGGTCTTTTTCAATGCTGTAGTCCGGACACAAGCTTGGAAAGCAATGCTGGAACTATTAGAAAAAGGCAAAAGTGTTGTTGCAGTTACTGCTCACAGCAAATTCAGTCAATAGGAAACAGTGGTGTTTGTTTGAAAGAAAAAGCACACTGTACCTGCGTGTAAAGAGATAGCAATAAAAGAAAAATTAGCTGACTTGTGAAGTATTTACTGAATTCCCCCAGCTACAGTATACTGTTTCCTTGAATTTAATACCTTAATTGCATGCACAGTTTCTTTGGACACAAAAGGTTAATGCAAAAATGCCATATCCCCTGGTGTGCAGGCTGCTGTCAGCTTCCATCAAACCTTCCAAGTACAAATCAGCTCTTAGATATGGGAGAAATGAAGAAAGATGTGATTAAGACTTGAAGCTGTTCTTTGGTTTATGTCCTCTTGGCAGAGGCTGTAACAGCAATGATCAGATCAGTGCCGGCCTTCCTACATCTCACTTTGCTCAATCAAAATCCCCAAAGATTTGGTGCAATCTGCAAAAATCCTGGAAGGCTGCATTTGAACTACTGATTTCTGATATTGCCCTTGGGCTTTGTTTTAAAACTAAAACATTTGGGTTTATTTTCAATAGGATCACTAGGAGTTAATATAACTGTTCTCTCTCTCAGTGTGGGCTGTGCAAACCTTAGAACCAAAACTCATTCTGGATAGTTTTCATTCTAGTGCCACCTTCCAGTCAAAGATTTCAAACCACTTTGCTTAGCACTAATGAAATAGCCAAGATTCACAACACTTCTGGAGCTTAATACAATTCACTTTTACCTTTTCTGACCCTTTCTTTCCTCATGAAGATGAGACACAGCAGTTATAAGCAATTTGACCAGATTTTGCAGCCCAGAACAGTAGAATGTTGTCTATGAAGAAACATCGCCTAAAATGGCAATAGAGCTCTATGCTCCAGATACCATGGCTCATGCTCACTTGTCCATGAATTAATTTTAACATATTCCTGATAGTTACCACTTGCACACAGGTTGCAAACTAGACTTATAAATCTAGATATTACTCCATTTCAGTTTATCTATGCTTGGTTTCTCTCTACTTCAGAATAAAGTACATGACGTTGTTTTTTAGACACCAAGCAATAATGTGTTTCAAGTATTCCATCACAGATGTCATTTAAAATGGCTCTCTACTATTTGATGTGACTGATCAGTCTAAAAAATAAAAGTGGATCAAAACTGATCAGCAACATCAAAAAATACTGAAAGCAGCCCTCTCATTCTATTCACACAGAAACATTTGTTTGGAAAAATAATAAAGCAGACTTGACAGATTAGAAAAAAACAATTGCAGTTAAGAACTTTAAACAACAATGAAAGTACAGTACAAGAAACAATTGGGCTAACACTTACACATTGCACAAAGATTATATGTTTTCCACTAAGAGAAATACATCTCTGCATCACTCCTGATGGGAGAATCCCTTCCTAGTTAGGTAAGCAGCTTAGACAGGAGACAGAAATTTTGCATCAGGAAATTAGCCAGTTAATTAAGTATTTGTCAACAGGAAAAAAGGCTACAGGCACAGATGGGTTCCAACTGAAATTTTTAAGCTTTTGGAAGTAATATCATCTTCTAAGCTGTTTAGAATCTTTAATGATGCTTTTTAAGTCAAGGGCAGTTAAAACTGAATGAATCTGATGGAAATACTGTCACCTTTAATGAAGATAAACCAGTATGTTGCCATTTGCCAATATATTTCAATATCAAAAATACCTACAAATAATTTGGCAAGCAGATTGGAAAACAGCATAAAGCACTTGATTGGCAGAGGTCAGGTCCGTTTAAGTTCTGGCAGGTGGATAACATCTGGCAGCTTATAGATTGAGCCATTAAAGGAATGAAAGTGACACAAATGCTGTAAAAGTTTTTGTTACAATCTGTGGGGATAATTATTATAAGCATGACAGATAATGGAGAAAGAGCAGATCTGAACAGCTAGAGATCAGTGAGATCAGGCCAACCATTTTGCATGAAGGAAGAATTGTACACTTTGGAAGGAATGTGTAAGCAACAGTGATTCTCCCTTCCACCTCTGATTTTCAACCTATTAGGACAAGCACAGCAGATACAGAGAGTGATAAATAAGGCAACAGCAATAATTAGCTAAGCCAGATGAATAGATAACTGCACAAATGCAGGTGTAACAGGTGTGTTAGATTAAACTTTTGAAAAATTCACTGACAGATATCTACTAATAGATGACTGATTGCTGGTTAACACTGAAGAATAAGCCAGCTGCCTTTTTTGAGTACTAGCAAATGATGTAAGTATGTCCCTAATTCTAACACCTGACATGGCTAAACTGCTCCAAATAGTTTTAGGCTGATGTTATCCAAGATACAAAACAGCAGTAGTGACTAACTTACTGACTATCTTGCAAGAACATTTTGTCTGGATGCAGCCAGTGTTGTCTCCATGACCATATCTTTTGCCTCTTCATATTTCCAAGTATTTTTAAGAGGCAAAAATTAGTGCAGAATTGGTGAAAGAAAATGCCAAACACTTGCTAAGATACCAAGGAGTTTTTGATTACTTTGCTTTAAGAAACAACAGAATTCATCAGTGGGATTTTCAAGATGTCCCCAGAATCTGCTAGAGGGAGAGAAATGAGCTGACATGGCAACTGAACTCATGCTAGACTAAACACTAATAGTGCACCTCTGCTATTCTGGTATGGAAAGTCCTTAAATATTTCATGCAGGACAAATAGTATTAGCTGGCACTTTCAGAGGAGTCAAATGAACTGAAGTGCCCAGATCCTATTAAATTTTCTGTCTAACTCCAATAAGCTCTAAAAATTCTACCAATTTGTACAGAGACATGAAAATTTTTGTTTTCCCAATTTCATTTAAAATTACATTACAATTGCAGTTGAAATTCCCCCCAACGTTGAAGAACTTTACAATCATTCAGCATTTGATTTTCACGAATATTTAAAGTTAAAACACAAACATTATATTAGTTACAGTTCAGTCCTTTTCTAAAAAAAAGTATTAACAGTGATATAACGGAGATACCCAGAAATTTTTATGAAATTTAGCCTATGAAAGGCTAGGGAAGAAAAACCTTAGAGTAAAATATTTTACCTTGGTTTTTTATGGTTATAGTTTGAGGGATTGTTTTTGTGTTCTTTATAAGAAAAACAACCACAGAAAACAACCAGATAATGTTTTGAGGGCCAAGATGAATGACACAAATACAGAATCTGTCATGTAATCCAAATTCTTCCTTTTTACTTTGGCCAGAGGATCTAGCAACCTCTTCAACAACTCCCAGTTCCCAAACAATACTAAGCCTTCTTTTTCTTAATAGATGGGAAAAAGCAGGACTCCAAAACATAAGGGAATTAACTAAAGGAAGGTAAGTCATTGGATTTTGAGATATCACAAAAGCATTTATATTAAATTAATTTGAAAATGTTGTTATTTCAAATCTCAGAGAAAGGGTAGAGTTTGCAGACCACATGCAGAGGCAAAGAGGTGATAATTAATTCTGTGAAAGGACCACAGACATAATTTCAAAACACAGCAGTGAACTTAATAAGCCTGATACAGGAAACGAATGTTAATTATAGGAGTTAGTAGGGGAAAGACTTCTGATAAGCATATTCCCATTGTGTTTTGGACCCCTAAAGTGAAGGACTCTTCAAGATTTTTTTCCTAGCAGTAAAAGAAAATAATTAAAAGTTATTAATTTAGAAGTACCAAAAATTTTTCTTCTTTTTAAAATAATTTACAAAGATGTGTATCACTGGCTATCATTGACAGTGTGGGCTGAAAGACAGGTAAATTTTATGCAGATACGGTAGATTCAACCAGGACATATGGACTTCAATTGGATGATAAAATGATACAATATTGGATAAAACGTAAAATTCTCACTTCCTTCATTTAGTGCTATAATAAGACTCATGAGTATATGCCATAAAAAGAAATGCCTTTAGCAACAAAATGTGAGTAATAAGCCCAATTTTATTAATTCTGGACAGTTAGCATGCATGCTTAAAACCTGGTTACGTAAATGGCAACTTCAGAGCTCTCTTCTAGAAAAAAAAATAGAGAAAGCAAGACTTCCTCCAGTATTTTGATGAGATGGTAGCAAGTGGGGTTTTGTTGTGGGCATATGGAATTTGTTTGCATTAGCGGAAGAAATATGTGCAGTGCACCAAGTATTCATTTATCCTGCAGTGTACATAAAAACATGGGATATCATGATGACATCCACAGTTCCCAAACCCTAAGCAAGTATTGAGACACAGATTGAGCTGACTCAGAGGAGACCAAAGATGGTAAACCAAGGCTATGTTAGAATATCCTAAACTACATTGAAAATGGGATACCAAGAACATACCAAACATAGAAGAAAAATCTTAGAATGTGGTGCATTCTAACAAAAAAAAAAAAATATTATTAATGGCACTAGCAGTAATATGTTGTCCTTTTTCTTCTATCTTATCATTCTATTCATGAAATTTGAAAGGTGCAGGAAAGAGAATAAGCGGTCAAATACGGAACAGACACCTGTATGAAAAATATTGATCTTGTAAGATAGCTACCGGTTTTTTGCCTCTGTGATACACACCTTTGTCTTCCAAATAAGATTACTGGTGGTTTTTTTCACTTTGGGGAGCCAATTTAGAGTGCACTCAAAGAACTCCAGTTCATTCATCAGGCATAGTGTTTATTTCAGGCATGTCTACAGCTTGTACTCTCTCCACTGAAATACTTTGAGATGCTCATAACCTTGGCCTTAATCAATGTTTTCATCCTCCTCAGCTCACGAAATATTTTAAAATGTTGTAGACGACAGCATGAAAAGGAGAAGCAGATCTGAAGGAATTTTCCTGACAAAGTCACTCTGTCATCCATACAGGATAGTATATTACCTAGGAAAGTTCAGTACATACAAGCTTCTGTTTGTACAGATCACACTTGAGAATGATATACAAGATGCTTTTATGGATGGTTTGTTTGTTTGTTTGTTATTTATATGCTCCATTAGGAAGAGTGATTTGGAAAGACAGAAGCATATAGGCAGCAAGAACCCGAGCCATACAGATTTGGTGCCAGTACGCTACGAATGCTCACAGCCAGTCAAAAACTTTACAGACCACGATACAAACCACACCAGTTCCTCTTTGCCACTTTTAAATAAGCATTGTGATTCTTTGACACTGTAGCCCTTGGAGCACAAGAGGAGACTCTGGAATTAATACTAAGCAACCTCATTATCATTATCAACCCTCTCCTTAAACTTTCCTTTTCCCACACTAACACAGCTCAGTTTGTAGCAAAAAATACTCTGTATCATCCTCTTCAGTGCTACCTTGCACCCCCCAATCCCTAGCCCCAATCCACTGTACACACCTACAGGCCCCGGCTACTTTCCGTATGTTGGATTTGATTTCATCAGGTGATTCCAAATATTTGGGACAACTCCTTCAGCTTGTGTCTGACTCCACAGACTGAGAATATAACGCCTATTTTATTTTATCTGGCTTAGAACTAGTGTGTCTGAGAAGCTCCAGCTAATGAAGACACATATGATTATGGTCTTGTCTTATCAAGAAAGCTAGCACACAAGGTTTTTTTCTTCAGTTGATAAATACCACTTACAGATTAGCAACTTATTCGAAGAAGCCAGTCCATTCGTTTTTCCTCCTCTTCTCTCCTCTTGTCTCTTCGCTTCTTTTCTTCTCTGCCTCTCCTTTCTGTAGTGGGTTCCATCCTGGTGGGCACTACCTTCCAGTTTTCTATAAAATGTCCAGCACAAACACGTGAAACAGTCATTTGGTATTTCAAGGTTAAATTGTTCCTTCTGTCTCTAAAAGAACTGCCTGACAAATAAGTCTCTAAATAGCAGAAACGAAGCTGTTTTTCCTGGAGGGAAGTGAAGGCCAAGCCGATCTGTTCTCTAGGGTACTTCTTGTCTCTTCCCAGGCAGCTGAAATCAGTCTTGATAACAAGCACAGGCAGTAAGGCAGGACAGAAACATCCCAAGAAAGATGTGAATTGTGGAGAGAGTTTTCTAGTAGGTGATTCATGCTCTGCAGTTTCTCTCTATGATCATAAATGCCAGAAAGAACTTGGGTCACATGCTAGAGCTCAACACACCTTTCCTTCCCTTTTCCACACATGAAGGAAACTGACACTCAGTGAAAACTGTAAGACTGTCTTTTTCCATCCTCAATTCCTGAGCTTGAATAGCAGCTGAGCAGGAAGGAGATACATGCCCAGATGAGGGATGAAGTTCCTGTAGCCTGCAGTCTGCATTTGGGTCTTTTACCAAAAAGAGAGCATCACACAGAAAAGGTGAAGATGTATCCAGAAAAACAGTCAAGGGCCCTAAATGGAAATAGTTTCACATGATGCTTGTATTTTTAAATTTCTTTTGTTTCTTTGCAGTCTCTCACACATAAACACATAGCACCTAGGCTGTGAACAACCTTGGACCTAAAACTGAGGTATTTGTAAAGTGCTTTCACTATCCAAGCTGTTACGAAATTCTGTGGGGCAATAGACAGTAGCTAACCTTGAAGAGAAATTCTTCTAAGCCTCTGTGCTATTCACCACCTTTCATATTTGCTTGTAATACCCCAGAATCTGTCACAAGTTGTCATAGCTACCAAGGGGGTAGATTTTCAATGTTAAGTACATGCCAACATCCATCTAACAGAGAGACGTAGTATATTTTAAATCTCTAGTTCTTTTCACCAGGAGTTAATGATGCAGCCAATTTAAGCATCACAAGGCACACAGACATTAAAAATATAATGATTTAAAAAAAAGAAGTTATGACAAGGCAATTTTTAAATGTACTTACAATCACTGATCCAACCCAAAGCAAACAAAACCAATCATTTCACAAAACCGAAGCATGTGCCACAAGAATCTTCTGCTGGCTGGTGTTTTCAATAGAGTTCTATTGTTCAAAGGAGCTAATATTGCCAAAAGATACAATAATTTTTTTACATTTTCTTAGTGAACAGTAAACTTCTCTGTGTACCATGAAATGGAGGAAAAACTGCAGGATTTTGAAAAGAAGAAAAATCTGCATACTAAAACATCTCTGCCGCAGGTCTCAGCCATGAAACAGTTCAAAGGAAATACAAAATACAGAAATAATTTACCCAGATTTTACTAAAGGATCAACACCTAGCTGTTTGTTTCTACAATTAATTACCTATAGACAGCTATAAGAGCAGAAGTTTGTAGGTCTGTGCTTAAGTTAATTGCAAAAGGCATGTAAATTTAGACAGCTAGTCAGTGGAAAAAAAAGAAGACGTGATTAATCAACAGGATTAGATAGAAAATTCCTTTGCATATAAATGTACGGAGCAACTGTGCTTTAATTGTAGCATTGAGAGAATATGTCTCAAATGTTAAATTATTCATCGTGTTACATACTTGAATGATCTTTTCTGAAATGTTCATGTAGGAGGTAAAAATTCTACAGACAATACTTAAGGGAAGATACTGTAGGAAAAATTACATGAAAATCTTAAAAGTCTCTTATCTGCCTAGACTGATAAATAGCAAATACAAAAAGATGAAAAAAAAAATTAAAAGAATGAAAAAGAACTTTGAGAGACATCATTTGAGAAGTCTGTTTCTTAGAACAACAAATAGTGAGTCATCACAATAGAGAAAGAATTACTCATTCTTTGCAATGCTACCGTACATTTTCTGCATGAGTTATGCAGAAGATATGCAGAATATGGACTAGACTCTAAATCAGGACAGAAGTGGCTGATTTTAAACAGAGGTTCATAAAACGATCAACAAAAGGCTGAAATCCTGTGCTTTATAGTGTTCTGTAGCTGCAGCATCAAGTCAACAATAGAATACAAACTGGATTCAGGCAGGCAGCTTGGAGATGTGGTTAATAGCAGAACCTAATCCTGACATCTCACACAGGTAAAGCTACACTGGATTATACCAAGAGATCTTGCCGGAATGAAGATGACATGAACAGAATAGGCATTCCTTGCAGAAACCAGTCTACTAACAGTTGATGTCATCCATCAGGATTACACCAGTAATTTGGCTTCCTGACACTACTTTTAAAAGAAAATGGGGCAAGATTGAGCCAAAGCAGCAATTTTATTTTATTTTTATGTGAGAAGTAGTTCAGATTGAAATACACAAACCAGAGTATCTTATTCCACCCTAAAACATCATTGATGTAAAGTTAGTAAAAGTGCCACCAAAAAACCACAGAGGGTTAGTTATTGACCCCTCACTGAGAGGCACGCAAGTGGCCATTTTACATCCAGATAATCCCTCTAAAGCAGTTTGCTGCCTAGAGAATGCAGTTTGAGCTGGCATTTGGGATGTCATAAAGAGGATACCAAGCCTGCTAAAAGCTGAGGACTATCATCTTCTTGGACTCTTTCACACAGGATCCAATGATGACAGAACAAAGAAATTCCAAAATACCAAAAGGTACTTCACATCCCTCAGAAAGATGTTGAAAGAATCTGGAGCACAGATAGTATTATCTTCTATCCTCCCAAGTAGGGGACTGGGACCCAGGCAGAGTTAGACAAGTGGATAGAGTGAATGATGAGATAGGTGCCCGTTCCGGGCTTCGGGTTCTTTGATCTGGGACATGCCTTTGAGACACTGGGGGTGTTAGCAGGCGGAGCATACCTGACCACATGGGCTACAAGTGTTCTGGGGAGTGAACTGGCAGGGCTTATTAAAAGGGTTTTAAACTAGGTTTAGTAGGGGAACGTGGTGCTCTGCTGGGTGTCAGTAAGGAATCAGAAAACAGCAGCACATTAGGGAACAGCTGGGAAGCACCTGCGGATCATCCCAAAGGAATTAGAGAGGGCTCCTCCCAAAAGATGAAGAGGTTGCCAGCCAAGATGAAGTGCCTCTTCACCAACACACACAGCATGGGTTACAACCAGGAGGAATTGGAAACCATGGTAGAATTAGAAAACCATGACCTAACTGCTATCATGGAAACATGGTGGGATGAGTTACAGGACTGGAGCACTGCAATTGAAGGCTGCAAATTTTTCAGAAGAGATAGGCTAGGAAAGTGAGGCTTTGGTGACAATCACTTCCAAGGCAGCTTGAATCCCTTCAAAAGCTACCAGTATCTCTTTTCATTTGGGGTGCAGCACACCTTGGATCCTTTTTATCCCCAGATCCAGAACTATTGGGGTCATCCTTGAGTTCTTCTGGGGTCATCTTCCCTGGGTACTTTTTGTCAGAGACTGCAGGAAGGACCATTCTTCCCAGCTGCATTGTGCAGCACATGTTACCTCTTGTCCTATCCTGACTGATCCAAGGGCAGTTGCATGAACAATCTCCTGTTTACTTTGTTCACAAGGTTGTTGTTTTTCAGGAACCCACTTAAAATCATTCTTCCATGCCACATTATAGAGAGAACCTACAATCTGGAATATGCATCCTCCAAAAAATGATAGCCTCTAGGAAAGCCTGTGTTTCCTTCTTGTTGGTTGGTGGGGACATAGCTGCTGTCTTGTTGACCACATCCATTGGAATCTGATTATATTCATCTTGCCATTCTACTCCTAAAAACTGAATTTTCTGGGCAGATCCCTTGGCCTTACTTTGCTTTATGGTAAAACCAGCCTTCAGGAGAATTTGGATTATCTTCTCCCTTTTCTCACAAACTTCCTCTTCTGCGTTTTCCCACATGGCAATGCCATCAAGTTGCAAGTGTTCTGGTGCCTCACCTTTTTCCAGTGCATTCTGGATCAGTCTAGGGCCAACAGTGGGGCTGTGTTTCCAGCCCTGGAGCAGCCAGTTCCAGGTGTACTGCACACTCCTCCAGGTAAAACAGTTGCCTGCACTCTGCTGCTAAAGGAAAGAAGAAAAACACGTTAAGAATGTTGATGGTGGCACAACTTTACTGCCTTGGACTCCAGATCGTAATGAAGTCCCAGCACGTCTGGCACAGCAGCACTCAGGGATAGTGTGACTTCTTTCAAACTGTGATAGTCTGTCAGTCTCCACTTTCCACTGGGCTTACACACTGACCATATAGGACTGTTAAAGGGTGAGTGAGTCTTGCTGACCACTCCCTGGCTCTCCAATTCCCAACTCATCTCATGGATGGGGGTCACAGAGTCCTGGCTGGTGTGATGTTGCTGACAGCGCAGTGATGTGGTAGTGATTGATACCTGTTGTTCTTCAACCCTCAGAAGTCCCACAACAGAAGGGTCCTCTGAGACAGCAGGCAAGGTGTTCAGCCGTCTGACTTCCTCTGTCTCCACAGCAGCTATCCCAAAGGTTTAACAGTTACTTTTTGGGTCCTTGAAATACCCTCTCCTGAGGTGTGCACAGGGCCTCTGGGTCAGTCACAATGGTTTTTTTACCATTTATTCCCGGTCAGGCTCACTTCAGCTTCCAGTACAGTCAGCTGTTGGGATCTCCCTGTCACCCCAGAAAGAGATTCTGCCTCCACATATCTTGATGGCATCAGGGTACATCATGCGCTGGTGTTAACCAAAGCCTTACACTCTTGTGGGTCTGATGTGCCCGGCCATTGGATCCACACAGTCCATGAGATCTGATTGTTCCGTTCTTCTACCTTGGTGGAGGCAGCACCTCTGTAGTTCTGGTAATGGCACATGTTGCTCACTTCTTGTAAATATGAACTGGAGATGCCTTCAAAAGGATCAGAAGCAACATCAGCCCTTCTATTCTGTCTAAGGACATGCCCACAGAAAACTGGAGTAGCATTTATCCAGGATTTCCTGTAGTGAAATCTTCCTTTCAACTCGTGTACCCACTGCTAGAACAGAGGTTGGTTTTCCATCCCACTTCCTCATGTCCTCTCCAGGGTCATGCAGGTAAAACCATAGGTTAACTCATTTCATTGAGCCTCTCGCTCAAGTGTGGGATGCTTGCGTCTAGTGACAGAGTCACTGGTCCATATGTGGCAGGGCATGGGACATTTCCTCTCGAACTTGCTTGAGTCTTTTGAATTTGTCTGTGGTCTTGGACAGTCTTTCCACAGTTAAGGTGCATGTCATGTCATGAGGGAGGAAAAAAGATGATCTTTATATTCCTGAAGTAGTCATCCAAAGCACTGTTCTTCTTTCTCTGACATCAATGCCAAAGAGTTGGCATATGAGGATGATCCTTACAAACTTCTGCCACCTGGACCTTGTACACTGGACCTCATCTGGATCCACAGGGGACTGTTTGTTAGTTGAATCTTTATAGCTTATCTCCAGCACAGCTAATCCTCTCAGGTACTGGATACCTTTCTCCATGGCATTCCACCCACTTAGGTCTATTATTAGATCATCTTTGATCATATCTTTCCCTCATGCTTGATTGAGTCACCTCAAGAGGATGAGAATCTCTGTCCTCGTCCTAATGTCCTTATCAATACCCGCATCCTGGGACAGGGATCCCAGCTGCTTGGCATCACTACCGTCTAGTTTCATATCATAGGCCGTGATATCCCAGCATCAGGGCAGCGAGGTCATTCGGGGCTCATTCAACTGGCAGCTGAAATCTATTTGTACATCTTGCAGTTCATCTGGGGATAAAGATCAGGTGATTATCTCTGGCCCTATCTCTTCCTCCTCTGCTGAGGACCCTGCTTCCTCTTCATCCCTCACTATGCAAACTGTTCTTGGATTTCTTCTTCTGTATAGGGGCAACCACTGCTATCATGGGATTGTTCCTCTGGTTCAGCTGCAGTTTGAGTGGCCATGGTGCCTGTTGGTCTGCTTTCCTCCTTCTCCCCCTGAGGGTGCTGTATAGTGATGAGCAGTGTCCAATAAATAGTAGCCAGGGCACAGCACATTGCATAACTTTGTTCCTCTGTGGGACAGCATTTTTATTTCACCTGTTTTATCACTCGAGCAGTGAGACCCCCAACAACTTGCTGGAAAGGAGTTTATAGGGGTTCCTGTACTCTGGGTTAAACGCATGGGAGAAATACCAACCAGATATTCTCAAGAAAAGGGTTTACTGGCAAACTATAGAAAAATCAAGGAACTTTGGCAAGTAGTTTACTACAACATCCAATCAACATGAAACTTCTCACAGCATTAATTTGGCCCATTCGGCTTAATAAACTTTAAAGCCATTCGATGTTAAGTTACTCAAAATGTTACAAGAAGAGAGAATTAGAAGGAGAGAAAAAGATAGAAAAGATGTAGAAAAGCACACATATAGCTGCCAAATCCTAGGTTCCAGTGATATTCAGATAGAAACTCCAAGAAGAATATAGGGTCAAGACATGTACTCACCTCATGCTCAGTCTTAAATACCCCTGGGCCTTTGTGGGACCCTCCCCTAGGTGGGACTTTCAGTCATTTGGCCACTCAGGAGCTGGGTTAGGGCAGAGTGGGGTCCTGTGTCCGGTAAGCCGGGGATGGACAGATGCTGCCGGGCTGGGATACATGCTCTAGGGGACCATGAAGCAGTTCACTGTCTCACCAGAGCAAGGCCCGACCTGCCCATGCCCCCAAACAAGCATTCCGAAATGTCTCCAGAGGTCAATCCCTCCAGGTTCTGACACAGGATCCTGTAGTTTTTCAGGGGTGAACTTCCTCCCCTCCAAATACTGGCCCATGTCCTGTCATATTCCATGCCACTCATTACTACCCACTCTCTGAAATGTCTGAAAGGGAGATCGCTGATAGGGCTTGCTAAAAATCTCTTCTGTATAAACATGGTGTGGACTGCACTAAGGAGACCTGGCAGACCTAGCAATAAGAATATGCTTTTCTTAACATCCAAGAAAAGTGAACAATTCTCAACAGGTGTTGTAACATGCCTGAGGGAGGAAAAGAGGGTCAAAAGGTGGGGAAAATAATCCTCCCCTGTTCCTCCCACAGTCTGAGTATAGCCTGAACCCCAAAGGTAACACCTGGGGTTAAGATATGAGAGGAACACTGAATACACATCCCAAATAACCCTCACTGCCCTTGATGTTATCATGTCATAAACTGATACTACACAGTACAGCAACAAGCCAGTCTTGATCCCTCTCCCTGCTCTGAAAAGAATGCTGTGAAGAGAACAAACAGGAATACACACAGGGTTGGGTACAACACCAACATGAACAGACCAAGCAACATCATGACCAGTGGCTCCCTATCTAATGCAATAAAGGCTTAGGTCAAAAACACCCGATGTCTTCTTATCTCAACCCTTTGTGCTGCACACTGGGTACCAAAGAAGGTTGTAGTAGTTTAGGAATGTTATTCAATTTAGTACTCCCACAAAAATGATGCAGCGCTCACTGACCCCTCCCCTTCCCCTGCAGCACCCTGGAGAGGAGTATTGGAGGCACAGAAGGCAAAGATCAAAGGATAAGAAAATAACAATTTACTGGAAACAGCAATGAGATAAGAAACAGATTAGAAAGAATACTAATGACAGAGGGTAGAAGAAAAGGAACGATCCACATGAACACCCGACAATAGACAATATTGGATGGCTCCCTCCACCACAGTTACTTGCCCAGACTAGAACCTCTTCTCCCCTTCTCTGTGACACCCAGCAATGATATGAGGTGGTATAGAATAACCTCCAGGTCCCTGTCCTGCCCCCTCCTGGCTACTGCAGAAATTAACCCTGTCTTGGCTGGAGGCAGGACAGATAAGTATGTCTGTATAGATACACAGATTAGTTACAAGGCAGTATATCAGCACAGTAATATATTTCTTAACTTCCACATGTTACTTACATTAATTCTGTAAATAAAGACATTTGTACACATTGGTAAGAACAGTATTAGAAAAGCAAGCCAACAAAACACAAGATCAAACAAAAAATCCCCAAATATGCTCAAAAAATAAGTGTTTCTCTGCTCTGTTAGTGAACAAAAACAGGTTTGTCTGGCTATGGAACACAGGTTACATCTTACACTTCAGATATGAGTTCAGTAATACACAATTAAAGAATTAGAGAACAGCTGTGGACCTATAATACATAAAGGACACCCCAGACCCCCCAGTCTTCTCCATGGAAGAGAGACACTTGCCTTTTAGGAATGCGTTGCAAGATTCTTGCCTTACTTTACTTTCACTGCCACTGAAAGCCACAGGTTATTCCTTCTCATCACTCTATGTTAGCATGCCAGTGTTTTCTGTTTGTTTCCACTAGAACTAACACAGTCAACAAACTGAAAGGCAGCTCACTCAGTCTGACCAGGAGCACCTTTCATAAATTACACTTATATTTATGATGTGGTCAGGTTTATGTTGTGCTCAGTGTCTGTTCTAAAATATTTCAATTGTTAAAGAAGAGCCAAGTTTGCCAAAAGAACAGTTTATCTACATGAAGAAATGATACCTGGAAATCCTGCCAAGTGAGAAAAAGGTTATCTATTTAAGTAAACAGTGAAGCCAACAAGTAGTCCCCCCTGCCACAAGCTTGTTCAGATCTATCATGTGTGAACTGTACATCTGAAAAGGGAGAAGTTAGCATTACCCTTGACTTGTATATCATGACCATTTCACAGCTGACTTTTTGTTTTTAATGGGGGCTCATTGTATGGGGGGCATATTTTATTCTTAATTCCCAAGGTGTTTCATATTCTAACTTGGCTTTTTCTACAAGCAGAATGGTTTGACTCCAAGGGAGGTGAAGTGCCTTTTTATTTAAAATATGTGTTTACTTGAATGATTTTATAATCAAACAGTTTTTAAGAAGCTAGATCTACTGGAGAACTGCCTCAGGATTTAGACAGAACACCCAAGACACCATATTTTGGGACTTCAGCTCTGAACCTTCCCAGTTCTGGTGCCAGCAAAGCCTGGAGCTGCCAGTACCTCCTCTGGTTCCCACATTCCTAGGTACCTACAGCAGTAACACTGTAGATGGCCAGAACCACCCATGTTTTTGATGCCAAATTTAACTTTGACCAAAGTACTAAGAAATCAAGAATAAGCTGTCTTTCTGCCCAAGCTCTCTGTGAGGTGTACATTACAGTAGTCACTCCTGGAGCTCACCTAACCTTTGGCAACAAGTCACATTACAGTATCTTCTTACAGTGTTTCTCTTGTTCCTAATGCTTCTTGTATTTCTTGTTTTGCAGGAGAAAAGCTTACATAGGAAGGGTGGGGATTACCTCCAGCCAGCTTCAGAGCTAGTCTGATGCTGACAGCACTTTCCTAGAAGAGAGGTAGGAGATAAATTTTTGGACAGCCTCAGGCTGAGTAGGGTAACTTTCTCCTGTTCTCTAAAAGAACAGTCCAACCACTTGACTATTATGCTTAAGACAAGCCCAACTGCCATCTTCCTCCTTGTCCATACCAGTTTCAAGTCCTTCTAAACAATCACTTTTCTCTTGAATCTGAAGAGAAACCTAAATTGTGAATCTGAGGGGAATTGAAGAAGTAGGTGCTTAAATAACATGCCTTTGCTCCCTGCATGGTTAGGATTTCCTAAGGTTTTTGTGAACCTTTCTGATAGCTCTAGGAGGCAACTTGCTGAGTAGGAAGGCTATAATTTTCCCCATGTGGTTCTTTCAAATGCCTGCTTGTGAGCATGAAGTCTTTAGAGAGCTTATATACATTATATAAGGTCCTGGGTTGTTTTTCCCAGGGCAGACAAGCTGCACTGCTGGGTGGTTAAAGAGATCACCATCCCAAGTCTGTTCTATCTCCACCAGTTTGGCTGGCTGTCACTGTGCATTTTTGAACACCAAGCCATGCAGTTGCAGTTGTGCATCCTTCTCCTTCAGAACTGAAGCTGTGTCAATCTCTAGGTTGCTCAGCTAAAATGAGAGGTCTCTCCTCAAGCCATTTGTGGATCTCATTATTAGGAAAGTTCAAAATACATTCTTGAGTTCAAAGCCAAAAATGACATACAGAAAGAATCCTCTACAAATGACACTTCTCCTCAGACTGAATTTGATATATCATGCAATTAAAACCACCACCCCTAAAAGAGTGATTAGACCAAATTGCAGTGATTTGATAGGTTTCAGTGTACTTAATACTGGTAAAGTATACCAGTTTTTCCAGGTTTTACTCTAGACAGCACAAAAATATTAGGCAGACCACTATGTTGGAAAGCAGCTAAACTTTTTGTGTGTATGTGAAATAGGAAACATTATTAAGATTTTGAGATATTAGAGAATTAGATTACAGAAATCTCTCATTGAAATGTTAGTGCCCACTATGGTCAGGGTTGTGTTCCAGATTCATTATCAAATTCAGTACTTTGTACTGACTCCCAAAAGAGGATGGCTGATAAATGAAATCAAAATAGTAATAAAGGAGCTATTCACTTGTGGTCTGATTGGGACTCCAAACTCTCATCAAATCAGAAGCAAATACAAAAAGTGAATTTGATCACTTCTATTTTAGGGGCTTTTTTGATTTGTATTCAACAAGCAGATATGGAAAGATGTTTTCTTTTTCAAAAACATGACTCGATTTTGTTGATTGTTGAAAATTAGCTTCATGAATATTTCAGTATGGAAAAAGCATTTCATCAAGTATTCACTGACTTCACAGAGCTAATACACAATTGACTTAAAATAACTTATGTTTACAAGGCTGTATTACATGGAAAAAGTGCAACTTACTTGGTCCGAAATGGGTATTATTCAACACAGATATTAAAGCAAATATATCTGAGCATTTTTGAGCCAGTTAGAGTGAAAAGTACTGCAAAGGGCATTCCTTACTGGAATACATATTTTTAGGATCAATGGGTCTGAGTCAGGTCTAGAACTTCTGAACTGAGTTCCTCTGTTTTGACTTCTGAATCCATTGCAGTATTTCAGTGAATGGACCAGACAAATTCAGGTAAAATACTCAGAACTTTTCAAGACTTAATTTTAAACATTTAATATTGAAAATCAAAATCACATATTTCTGGTTATGTTGTAGACTGTAAATTTCTGATGCTATAGACTGTAGCACGATTTCCTTGGGAAATCACAACTTTGTGACTGAGAACCAGAACAAATTTGGCTTTGAGGGCTGACAAGTAAGTACAAACATTCCTGTTTGACTAACTGCCTGGAAGCCGATTTACTAAAAGATGTTACCCTCTTCAGGTTGATTTACTAAACACAAGTTTACAAAAATTCTCTTGTGTGGATTTGAGTTCATACATCAAATCTAGAAGGTATACAAATTCCAAATAAAAAATGCTTGTGTTGTATTCTTACTGTTATTTTGAAGACATATGTAATAGAATTTAATAGTCAGTAACACATTTACTAGGTTTTTTATAAAATCAAGCCACCATCAGTCTACTCTTAAAAGGGGGTTGCTCTGAGCCTTGCTATAAAAAAAAAGTGTTCAAAAGTAACTTAATCTTATGTATAATTTCTTAATGGGCAATGTAAAATCACCCATTTATACCTTGTGTTTGCTCAATGGTAATAAACAGTACTGTTGCTATGAACTTCAGCAACAGTGATTTTAACTACTTAAAACTTTAACATTTTTGACTTGGTACCTCTTAGATTTAATAAACAGAAGAGCATGCAAGAAACATTTTGTGCATATATAAGACATCATGGAAGGTCAGGACAGATTCCAGAGATCTGCAGAATTAGTATAGAAGTAGCATTTAGACTTGTGTTTTTGGAATTATGCTGCTGAAACTAAATGTAAATATACATAATTTCATTTTTATAATGTAAATCATATTACCTGGAAGTGTGGTAATCTCAGAAAACCAGTTGATCTTACAATTTTTACCATCTTATACAAAAAAGATCTGTCTAGAAAGATATCCCACTGTGAATAAGTACAAGTATTCCAGTTCTCACAAGAATCTGAGCTAGTTTAAGTGAAGGTCAGAAAAAAATCTCCCATTGCGCATAAAACCCTCACTCTCTCAATAAACAAACTCAGATTAAATCCAAGAATTATTTTAATTTGAGGGCACTACTTCTAGGAAAACCTTAAGCTTCAGAAAAATGTCAGTTCTTAAGTAAAGTTTAGGTTCATACCTACAGTTTGTGTCATATTTGTGTGATACTACTAAAGACCTCTCTAAAAGGAAGGCCAACATGTCAATTACTAACGATTCATATAGTGTAGCTGTAAGTGCTAACTTTGTCTAATGGAGTCTTTTTTTTTTTAAATGATGAGTATATCATACAGACATTTACACAAACTTCTAAGTAAACTTTACCCCATTTCATTTTATGTGCTGAAGTTTTATATGCTTTTCATATCAAAGCCCTGCAAAAGCTTACTGGCTGATTATCATTGGTGTGCTTGACAGTTACTATATTTAAATTCTCATATTTCTGAGATTATATTGTGTCAAATTTTTTCAATTTTGGTCTTTGACTAAAGCATAGGAGTTTTTTTCTTTTTCTAATTTAATTTAAGAATTATTTGGGAGAAATAGTGCATATTTTGCAGAAGGTCGAAGAAAAACAATACAGTGCCCAAATTACTTCGCAACTAGTATTCAATTGTGTAGCATGGGCTCAGCTGGACTCAAAAGCAGAGATAAGCAATTATCTTCTTCCCCCACTGCTCCCCAAAAATGAAGGACAGTTCATGCAATCAGCAGTGGCAATATACAGTAGAGTTCCAGGTATATACACATGCTGACACCTGAGACAGTTGCACCACTATGTGACAGCACAGATTTGCTATTAATGCTAACATGAAGGTTTTTTAAACCAGAAGAATGCAATTAAACACTGAAACAGTGCTGAAATACCATTACTAGTTTGTGTCACAGAAGACTTTAATGAAAATCAGTTTCTTTCACAGCAAGTCCTAAATGTTATCAATCAAAATGCAGTTTCCTATGGATGTGGACAGCCTTTGAAATGATATGCTATCAGGATACATAAGGACACTTCCATTTCTCAGCATCAATGGAAAAGTGCTCAAAGCTTTTGGCTGCCTGTTTGTGAATTTTAATGAGGCCTGGGTTTGTCTCAGAAGGAGGCAGCCTTAATTTTCAAAGTAATTCAGACTAGCCAGTACAATATTAGAAAACAGTACAAAAGCATGAGCGATAATATAATAAAGTACTTTGATGAAGCTATGTTGAGAAGGGGAAGGCAGCTTATATAAAATCACCCCCGCTGTTTCTCCTCCTAAACTACAAAATGACCAACTTTAGATCTGAGTTTCCAATGTCATTTTCACTCTTTTTTGCTAAATAGCTTGTGCTATGAAGTGAACAGCAAAAATAGAGGGTGATTGTTATATTTTAGTCTTAGACAGATGCTTTGACATTTCTCAGCCATCGGACAATTACAGGACAGACACAAGTTAATTTTGGCTTTAGAAAAGGTTTGCTTGCTTGAATTAATTTAGCAGGGTATTTAAACACAGAAATTGATTAATCCTTAGCAGAACCTACCCCTCATTAGCTAGGTATTTAAAGTTCCTGGTCCGAACTCTACTCTTCACATCTCCAAGACACATGCTCACATCTGTGTACCGCAGCAGCCTGGCAGAGCCCTCATCCCAACTATGGCCACGTGTGAAGGGCCCCAGAACCCTATTCCAGCCTCTCTCCTCACGGTATTTCTTACATTTCCTATGTGTCCTAGCTGTGGGCAGGCCTATACATTGTTTCTTATCTGCAAAACAGAGAACATCACTGCCCAATGTTACAACAGCAGCACAAGCCTCATTTATAGAGCATCCTTAATTTCTTCAACAAACCAGCTTTCAGGGCCCTGTGAAAATCTGGGCTCTGCTTGTGTGGGCTTCGAAAGCAGCAATAGAGGAGAAGAGTCAATATTTGCCAAACAGAAAAGACCAGCTCCTGCATAAGGTTCCCACATCCTACTGGGTCATGTGGAGTGAGAAACGTTGTGACCACTCAATTCATTACACACTGGTGGCTTTAGGTGAATGCCGTGGTGGCTACAGATAAATGCTTAGAGCAAAGAGCCAGCTCCTAGCTGTCAGTCCCTGAGCAGTGGATGAGTTACCAAAGACCTGAGAGATGGAGGGAGGAAGGGTATCTCTCCTGTTCTTGTAAGAGAAAGGCGGCCCAAGACCCCCATGTGTTGGGAGAACAAACTGAATTCTTCCATTCCCCCAGCTCTATCACCTCAACTCTCAGCAAAAGCTATGCTCTCCTTGTCTCTTCTACTGGAAAAACGTGGGACAGGAGGGTCCCTCATTCAGATACCTTTTTGCAGTTCTTCCTGCTGGATAAATCACATTTCCATAAGATCTAGCAGGTGAGCAGAAATGAAATAACAACAATTTCCATTGATGGTAGGGAGCAGAGCATGGGTTTGTTCAAAGTCTGTCATGGAAGACTTTCCTTTGCTATATCAAGTTACTTAGAACTTGTTGTACTTATCTTCAGGATCTCCGCTTTGCATTCTGAAGTCAGACCCTTAAATGCAACAGCAAATGGAAATTCCAGGCTTGTTGGGAGCCTATGTGAGTTTCCACATGTTCAAACAAAGTTGTCTTGGTTACTCCTTTGACCTTACTGCGAAGAACTTCTAAAAACATTTAACATTCTGTTGAAAGGAATTGAAGTCACGTAAACTCAATGCTGTTGTTCATCTTTTATTTTTCATGTCATTATGCTCATTTTCTTCCATCTCCCTGTTTTATTCTCATCCCTACCTACCGTATTGTTTTCTTCTCCAACCTTATTTCACTTCTCATATTCTTTGTTTTCTTTCTTATGTAGCTCTTAAAAAAGGTATCTATTCTTCTAATTTCTTTTAGCTTTCATTTGCATTCTGCTCCCACTTCCTTCAAATTGCTTACCATGGTCCAGCTTTCAAATATTTTTTAATTCCCCTGCACTTAAGCTTAATGCCATCCCCTCAACTGATCTATTTCATCCTGTTGCATTTCCCTTCTCTCTCCCCTATTTCATATGTTTGTTCAGAAAGACAAAGGAGACATTCTTAGAATGGCAAAGACATAAACAAAACAACAGCACATTCGAAAAAACCTGGCTTTTATAGCCAGATATGGCAGACTCTAAGACAAGTATTGTCATAATATCCTTCAAAAAACGTTGACAAGTAGGTGGGGAAAATCTGATTTACTCCTAAGCTAAGCACTGGTTCCTACTGCACACTCAGTTAATGAGATCAGTTGATGATAAAGAGAACATTTAGGAAGTATATATTTTTGCAATACATAAACTGCTTCATTTTGACATTGAAACATTACCCCACCCAGGAAAAAAAGGTTATGTGCTTTTGTGCCTTGCCATACATTAACCATTATCCCAACACTGGAGTAGCTGTTATCTGACTCTGTTTACTGTATGGGCAGATGATAACCACACCTATCGATGATGAGAGTCCTTAACATTTTCCTGAAAGGGGCATGAAATTGTTTGGATTTCTGAAACTTTTACCTGTTACAGGCACATAGCATATTTTGGATCACTATAAAAAAAAACATGATCTCCCAAATTCCTTCTACCATTTGTAAATGGAAAATAGATTAAACACTGATCTCAGAACCATAGAATAAGTCATGCTTATGCAAAGCATCATAACCTGCAATTGGTCAGACAATATCAAGTAAAGGACACTTTTGGATCTAACCTAGTAGGTAGGTAGATTTTATCTTCTTTTTGCTCACTTGCTTCTGTAACCATTGGCATTTCATGACCTATGTTTGGATTCTGCCAAATTATTTCAGATTCTTGTCAGCTAGTTATTCTTAGAGCAATTATAGGGTAAGTTGCAAAGGTGAAGGGCTTTGCAACAGTGAGTCTATAAACACATAGCAGTGTCCCAGTTTTTCAGACAGATCACAACTCCAGGACATTGCTACAAGACATCTAAAAAGCAAGCCTGAATTTCTTGAATTTGTGGTGTTCAGACTGTGACTGAGAGTCACATCTCTTCCACGTTCTTAGTTCCCACGTTCTTACTTTTTGCATTGTCCTGGTGCCAGGCACAAACGTGGGTTCCCTACGTGCCAGCTTGGGAAACACCCTGCAAGATAACTAGTCATTGACTCTGAAACATGAGTATAAGGAAACGTGTTCTGCCCCCAGCCTTACAGTGACACTTTTTGTTGTCCAGGAATTTATATACCACAAAACCTCATCTGACAAGAAAAGTGTCTATATAAGATCAGAAGATTCCCTCGCTAAACAGGTCATACAGCTAAGCCACATGAAGAGGCTGCACACTGGTCCAGGGGACAGTTAAGAGAATTTCTGTTTACATGACAGTCTGTTGCTCAGGATTACCAATCTACTAACAAAAGGCCTGCTTAAGAAAGCAGTAAAGATTACAAAATCAGATAAGAATGTATGAAGATTTCAAGCAGGGTTATAAAGATAGTAGTATTTATTAAAAGACACATTCTCATGAATCTAACGGCAACCCATCCAAGGAAAACAGTCAAAATATTTAACAAGCATGTGAATTTGAAGCCCAAAGGTCTGATGCTATCTTAATATAAAAGTGACATTTATTGTCCAGTAGATGTAAAAAACATTTTATATCCAAAATGGCAAGTCAGATCATTGAAATGCTTATGAAGTGCAGTGCCTATTTTGCTAAGAAGGAAACAGAGGTTGTAGAATTTATGTAATGACATGAGCTTTCATGCCCAAGCCATGAATAGCATTGGTGGTACCTGGGATTATAGGTCAGGCATTCCTGAGTACCAGTTCCACAATGACATTTGGAAATGTATGTCCATACACTGAAGAGTAAGCAGTAACAATAAGCCTTTGCCAGAAAGTTCTTGAATATCAAAACAACTGTCAAGCTTTAACCTCATCAGGTGGGAATTAACTTTAAAACACGAAAGTACTAAGAAGCAGAAGCCCTAAAGCCATATTTTGTGTCTTGAGATAGACGTTATGAACCTTAGAAATCCTGTGTCAGAAGATCTCAAATCACATCAGACATGCAGGGAATAAAGAGATTATCAAAACTGGGATGAAATAAACCCATGACATACAACCCTGCAAGTGATCTGCTATTCAACATGTGCCAGCACAGAGCTTTCAACACTAGGGACAAATGTTTGAAATGCTTAATGGGAGCAAGAATCCCTGCCTCTGCATGTTGAACCTGCTCCTGGAGCATCTACAAGTGCTTGGCCGAGCAAGTTCAGCAGCAGTTTAATTTTCTCCTCCCAGAATTATGACTTCCTACACAGGCTGCTAGAGACCCTGTTGCTGATTTAGGTGGAATTCTCAGCTTTTACATTTTCAAATAAGCAAGTCTCTGGCAGCTACGTGAAATTTGATTGTTTTACATATATTCAAACAGGGCAATTCTAAGCATTGCAGCTAAAAGCAAACATGAAAAATTGTTACAGAGGATGTGTATTCACAGACTACTGGGTACCCATAAATTCAGTCTTACAGTATATTAGAAGAAAATAATGTGTTTAGTTAAGTGATCTATATCTTAATAAAAATACAGAGGTACACATTTCTAGCCTCTGCAATAGGCTAGAAATACTCTTAAATATATCCTCTTAGGTGTTGGGGAATGGTACTCTTTTCATCATCCCATTTTACTGATGAAAAAATCAAGACAGCAACTTCTTGCAGCAGGAATTTGTCATAATTTACATCTGATCTCTGGCAGTAAGAGAAAACCCTTTCCATCTGTAATTTGAATTACCTTTACTCCTGTTTGCAGGTACATGATTCTTTCAGGACCTTGAAATGGAAACAGGACTATTTGAGCTAAGGCTCAAATGATCAACTAGCATTAATAAGCATACTTTTCTCTGCTTGACTGGACCAATGAAAACACATGCAACCCTATTATCTTGCTTTTTATTTTATGGGAATCTGAAAGTATTAAACACTTCTGACCTGCCTTTCTTAGGAGAACTTGTTTAAATGGATAACAACATCAAAAAAGTTAACTTTATTGGCCTATAAAGTCTGTCTTTGATGCCAACTGATTTATTTTTCTTTGTTATATCCATTGCTGGGAGCATTTTTTAAGGTTTAATTTTTCTAGATAATGTTCTGGGTTGACGTTTTGTTCTTTGCCTCCTAAGTTCTGCCGTTACAGATTTTTCCTCTTAATTTGGAAAGGAAAATTGAAAAGACTTAATTTGGTCCTGAAATACAAAATGCAAAGAACATACAGGCACTTCCCTTCTCTCCACATCATATATTTCATTTTCTGTATAGCTGCCTTGTGGACACCATAGCTTGTGGTACAGATGCTTGTACAAGAATAGAGAAACCAGGAAAATATTTCCTTTTTCAAAAGATTTCTGCTCCATACTTATGAAAGCCAAACTCTCCATCAGAGGAATCTTTGGTCACCTTTTCCCCTTCATGATGAGTACCAAATGAAAAGAATACAGCATGAAAACAAAATGGACAGATTGATATTCTCCAGAGCTGTACACTGAACTTCACCTACAGAAAGGCTGTAACAGTGTTAATAAAGAGAGGACACCATTAATTCTTTTTGGAGTTTGTCTCCCACAGAAAAGGGCTGGTGAAAAGCATTGGAGTTTTCCTACAGAACTTTCTATGACCTGTCTAGTTTAAAATGTCACTGAAGCTACGAACTGCCTTGGATATTCACAGAGAAGTCCAGAAATCCTTCCTCTGGATAGTTGAATGGAGGTGCCTGGGGATCTTGAAATTTGTGTAGAAACGTTAATATCTGCACAATGAAAATAATTTTTCAAGTTTTTTTCTAACTTCTCACATTTCTTCAGACTTGTCATTCCAGACTTGAGTCATTTTTTTCCCCATCCCTTAAAAATGAATGTATTAGACTGCATCACATTCTTTATTTCTCATTACGGGAAAAATAAATATAATTGCTCCTGCCTGAAATATTCTTTTTCCCAGTAAGTCACTCCTCCCCCCTGTCCAACACTGAATTTAAATCTGATAAACATGCTGAAAAATCATACATTTTGTGGGACCCCAAGTCATTAGGGAATCAGCAAGTGCTCTCCTTGTATTTTGCAGCAGTGCTAACAAAACATGTAATTGCCAGAGTTATTTTTTTCTCCTTTGTAATCAAAGGCAATTAAACATTATTTACTGTGTGGTCAGTATGAGCCTGAATATTATGAATTACAATCACAAAAGAGCTTTTAAGTGAGTGGAAAATAGCAGCCATGGGTTTTTTCTCCCTTAAAAAACCAGCAAGCACACCCAGGAACACAACAAACACAATGCCATTTTAGTGTGATTCTGGGAATACTTAATTAGAACTACACAGCACAAGTCAATATTAAGGCTCCATAACAAATGTATACCTTTAAAAAATTCTCTGGGATTCAAATCCAGACGAAAGCTGTTAAGTGACAGAGAAATAATAGCATTACATCTGTATGCTAGGATACTGGCTATAACAGTCTCACAGAGGTTCCAGTAGAATTGATTCCTCTTGTGCTCCAAAAGAGAACAACAAAAGTACAAATATTCCCAAACCTGTTCCAGCTGTACAGGTGTTACACACTTTCTAATGGAGTGATAGTCAAACAATTTAGAGAAGTGAGTCCTATATTGCAAAAGAACTATATTTTGAACTAATTAACCTATTTTTTAAAAAATATGTGGGAATGTCATATGGCATACCAATGGCATATGCTGAAGTATACATGCTGAAGTATACATTTAAACTATTAATAGACAAATATTTTAAGACCTCCGTGAGCTTCAGCAGCAGCAACACCCCTTCTACAGACACCTTCGTTTTCATAATAATTGTTCCATTTTGTTTTAATACAGAAACACATTCAAATTCAGCCAGCTTCATGTGGAGACAACCTAACATTTGTATTACAAAGTAAGATAACCTGCAAGAAATCTGGTTCCAATTAATCACATTTACAGTTTGGCTTCAGTTTTTTCTACATGGTACTATTATTACATAGAAACATTTTTCTCCTACCCATCCAGTCTTAAAAATTATGTCCGACCTACTTTTTACAGCTGAGGCACTGACAGATCTTTCTCATGGCCCTGGACAAATGGTGCAACATACCTTCCATGTTCATTCACAGCCGTTCCTTCTGACCTGCCCATTTTTCTTGCTGACTATGCTTCACATCTGCTGCAGTTTTTCTTCCTCCTACACATCAGCCTAAGCTGAGCTCTCTGGTTTACCTACAGTCCATCCTCTCCCCGTCCCTTCCTGTGTCTGCCTCCTGCCTACACACAGCCAGCTACACCAGACACTGCTTTTCCAGCCAGTGCCATCCAGCTTTTTCAGGCTGTCCTCTGAGAGATGGAAGGAGTGCACAGGGCAGGGACAGCAGTCATGTCCTTTGTGAGGATGCTTGGATAAATACCCGTGGTGGTTGTGTTCCTGCCATGCTCATCAGTATTGTCTCATCAGTATTTCTCCTCCAGATACTGCTGATTTTCGAGAGAGACTTACTGTTAGATGTTGCAAGGCCCTGCAAAATGACTGTGTTGCACAAGTGCGGTGACTTTTGGCTGGTGGGTGCCCCCAGCCCCTTGGGACCCATGATGTTGGCACTGCTGTATTAAAAAAGAACCCAGACCAAGGGTAGCAGAAACCTACAGAGTTCAGACCTGACTTTTTTTTAAAATTCAAACTTTTTATTTCCTTTGGTCTTATTAACCTTGTAGAATAAAATAAAGCTGTTTTTTGAACCTCATGACATTACAGGGCCATGAGAGACAACTTATGAAAGTCACTATTGGCTTGCTACGTGCTGCAAAACATACTTTGAGCATAATGTTTGCATAGTTCTTCCACAGAAGAACTGGCTGGTTGAGGAGAGACATGACATACAGGCTATGTTTATAAAATGACACATAACCAACAATTTTGTTCAAGGAGTTACATGGCAGAGGCATGGAACAGTTTTAAAACAAAACAAAACAAAACAAAACAAAACAAAAAACAAAACAAAAAAAAACCAACAAAACAAAACAAACCTGACTTTGATTAGTGCTTGGAAGTGAAAGCTATCCTTAGGCCACTTCTTTGAAACACAGGCATCAGGAAAGCAGAACAGCATCTTGTTAGAGTGAGACTAGGCAAAGAAAGTGCTAAATAAGAAAGACCTTTACAGATCCTTAGCACTTATCCTTAGCATGAGAAATACAGTAAGTGTCTCAGCATACCTCCATAGAGAAACAGCATTTCATAGTCCAGTACTAATTATCCCTTCTTTTGTATTAAATTCTACATCAGTGGCCTTGCTGGCTTTCAAAGGGAATGTGAATAAGCAAAGGTTTTACATGCTTGCTAGCATTCATATTTCATACACACCCTGAAGTCTGAACATGTTTTTAAAAATTCAAGTATAACCAAGTTGTGGCATAGCAGATCATACATACTAAAGTGCACTGTGGACTGCATATACTGAAGTCTCTGCATCTATCTAGGCACATAGCGGGAAACCAGCCTCTTGTCAGAGATGCTTTGACTAAGCACGTGCTTCCTAGATGTTTAAATATTTTGTGGTGTAGATTTTCACCCTTTAGGTTTTGATGTGTGAATTTAATTTTCAAAATAAATGTTTGTGGATTAGTTTTGGTCTGCAGACTACAATTTAGCACATGTATGAAAATGAGACAGACAAATCTAATTCACACTATAAAATGCAGCTGGATGTATTGAAGTACAGCTGGGATGCACAGACATGGAGCTTTTTGATGGTTACAAACACTGTGAAGTATCTGAGCATTTCCAAAAGCAGTGAAAATAACACTATGAAATCACATTTTATTTTTCGGCATTCCATGTTAAAAATGAAATGTAGAAATGCAGTCAGTTTTGTCTTTCTTAGCAAAATATTTCTCCCCTTTTCTATACAGTTTATATTGAAATGATCAACAGGATTTGATCTACTTTTCTATACACATCATATATCAACAAAATCCTGAGCTGAATTCTATGTTCCATAATCCTTCCAGAAATGTTTTTATCATGAAATAATAACTGCCCTCTTGAAATTCAAATCTGTAACACATAATTGAGACATTAATTCTAGAATGGTAAGAGGATATGTGGAACTATTCTCAGCTGCTATCCATTGTATGTGACTGTGGTTCTGAAACACTTAGAACACTGGGATTGCTGAAACATTTTCTGAAAGGGATAGGTTTTGCAGAATGATAGTTTCTGTACACAGATACCTTGTAGGTTTTTGCTTTCACTTTCCATAATGCCCACAGTAACATCTGGGAAAGTTAAACGCATTATAAAGAAGACAGACTACATAAAAAACTTGAAACTGTATTTTAATCCCATTTTACACTGGCAGTGACATTGCTTTGTATATCAAGAACACAGAACACACAAATATTTTCTCATCTGGCTCCTAGTTGAAGATGACATGACTGGAAAAAATTGTTTATTCAACTAAAACTTCATCTGAATAGTTGTATGTGTGATTCATGCCATTCTACTGAAAGTATAATTTTAGTTTCCTTTCACTTGCCCTTGAAAAGCTTTTCAAGAGAATCTTAAGAAAGACTAAAACGGTGGGAAAAGACAGGAAGTAGAAAAATTTTATCATCTTTGTTCTCTCTGTATTTAAAGAGGCACCTAAAGAGCTTATTGTGGTTATAGGCCATATCCAGTAAGACAGAAGTTAAAAAGAATTTAAGCAACAGATTAGGTGTCTAGATTGTAATCCCAAGAGATTTTCCTGTCAATCTCCATTATGTCTTCATTAAATATTCTGAGGTTTCATGTGCGAAGCAACGGGCTTGTTTTGTGAGTCCCGGTGCTGAATGCAGCCTATCCACAGCAGCAGGGGTGATGTTCAGGGTGGCACCAGGTTTGGTGGCTCTTCTCCCAGCAGTGCACAGCCCTCTGCCACTTGTAATATCACCAGGCTGCACAGCCCTGGTCTGGGCCAGGCTCAAAAATGTCCTTCCCTAGAAGGAGATCAAAGACAATTTTCTTGTAAATTGAAATAGTGAATGCAACAGAATCACAGAATCACAGCATTGACTAGGTTGGAAAGGACCTTTGAGATCATCAAGTCCAACCTATGACCTAACACCACCTTATCAACTAAACCATGGCACTGAGTGCCACGGGCAGCCCACTCCAATGCCCAATCACTCTTTCAGTGAAGAAATTTTTCCTAATGTCCAGCCTAAACTTCCCCTGGAACAGCTTAAGGCTGCGTCCTCTCGTTCTGTCACTGGTTGTCTGGGAGAAAAGACTGACCCCCACCTGGCTATAACCTCCTTTCAGGCAGTTGTATAGAGTGATGAGGTCACCCCCGAGGCTACTTTGTTCCCAGCTAAACAAGCCCATCTCCCTCAGCTACTTTTCGTAGGGATTGTGTTCCAAATCCCTCACCAGTCTTGTTGCCCTCCTCTGGATGCTTTTGAGCATCTCAATGTCCTTCCCAAACTGAGGGGCCCAGAAATGGACGCAGCACTCAAGGTGCTGCCTCACCAATACTGAGTACAGGGGAAGAATGACTGCCCTGGTCCTGCTGGTCACACTGTTCCTGATACAGGCCAGGATGCCACTGGCCTTCTTGGCCACCTGGGCACACTGCTGGCTCATGTTCAGTTGGCTTGCAACCAGGACCCCCAGCTCCCTTTCTGCCTGGCCTCTTTACAGACACTCTGTCCCCAGCCTATAGCACTGCAGGGAGTTATTATGGCCAAACTACAGGACCCAGCAGTTGAACTTGTTAAAGCTCATATTGTTGGATTTGGCCCATCTATCCAGCCTGTCCAGTCTCAGAAGTATACACTAAAACACACAGACTCAGCAGTCCAGGATCACAGTCACTAAAGGAAGATAGTTTTTATTCTGCGATAAGAAAAGCTCCATCTTTCAGCAGAGCTGTGAAAGATCTCATCTGAGCCACACATATGACACCAGCAGTCAGAAGACCAGTGAGGTACCCGTCATGTCACAGACTTACCATTTCCTTGTACATGTATGCACATCTCTCATCAGCTGAGCCAGTGACCATTTCAACACATTTCCTTGTCATCCTGATTTATTGAGGAAGGGAAAGTTGACTACTTCCAAGTTCTTTTATGCTGAAGACTAAGGCCTACTCCTAGTGTGAACTTGTCACCTGGTCATGTTTATGCTTAAGGAATTACAGATTAAACTGTTGTGGTGGCCTGTACTCACATTCTGGGTTACAGCCTGCCTATCTTTCACATAGCATCAGTCCACACTCCAAGGAAAGCAATGTGCTTGGATGGAGTATCTATTAAAATAGATCTTTTCCTAGCAAAATGTGGGTTTGCTCTGCAAAGTAGATATTAGATTGCATACACATTCAGCACTTTGCTGCAGATCAGTTTAGTGAACTTACTTGCTAAGCAGCTGAAATTTGCATGATGTGGTTTGGTGTTTACAAAACACACACTTTTGATTTTGTAAAAATACTTAGGAATTGTGTAGCATGGGGACTTAGGGAATATGGAGCCCAAAACATTCTTATTGTCTTCACTAAGATGAACATTTCTCTTTTGAGGCTCCATCAGAACTCAGAACTCTGCTACTGGTTTCCCTGCTGATGCAGGTGGGTGTTTTTGTTGATCACTTGTAGTTGTTGGAGTTTTTCTAACATTTCTTCTTTCCATGCCTTACAATGATCTTTAGAGCATGGCCATTATGTCTTTAAGGTTGTCAAGCAACAGAAGGAATAACGTCTGGCTTGCCATGACTAGCCAAACTTTGTACCTATTACAGACTCTTCTTCCACACTGGTCTCCTGAGACTCTTTGAACAGGCCAGAGACAGGGCATATCACAACTCCTCTCTGCTTCATGTATGCTCATGGTGCCAGCCCATCTACATATGCACATGCATTGACTGGATCGCTTCTGCAAACACGTTGTATCTTTGCAGGGAAAACTCACCCACTTAATTGACTCAAATCTCTCCCTCCCACTTTCCCTCTGTGTTGTTTGATACACTAATTTCAATAGACATTAAAGGAAAATTCCTTTGAGACATCAATTCCTCCAAAGTTGGTAAAACTGGCCAACAGATTCAGTGTTCTTAAGAAAAAAGGAAGACAGACAGACAAATAGAGATTGCATAATGATAATTTCATCAGGTAACCATGTTAAAAACAGGTTCCCAAGTCCTTAGACTTAATAATTACAGTCATTACCATATAATGCACATTTCTGTTATCATTAACTCACTAAATACAGATATCCTTTTGAATTTTCAGTGGATAACACCCTATTTTGGCCATTTAAAAAATAGTTAAATCTGAGGCAATTGCAAGTCATTAAACATGGAGATCCAATTTTCAAATCTGAAGGCAGAAATTAACAAGCATTCTACATTTATGGTCTTGGTCTCCTCAATTCATACAAAGATATTTGTATGGCAAATACATATCACGTCTGTATTGGTTATACAGAGATTACTACACAGATTCTCAGGTTAAGGGTCTTATATTTGCCCAGGAATAACAAACTATACTGCCTGCTTATGATAAGGCATATAACAGATGAGAGAAGGCATATAATAATTTTATATCACCACAGGCAGTGAAAATGTATTGAATAATTATTCCCTGTTGAAAAACTGGTGAACATCATATGAACCCACTAGGTGGCAATTTCAAAGCAAACAGGAGAAGATGCCTCTTCATACAACATGTATGAGTTCAGTGGTTGAAGTTCTTCTCTCTGGAGAGGATTGCAGATGCTATCAGACAAACTGACAAAACCACTAATGATCTGCAAGCCACAAATCACTGGCAAAGTATCTGTTTCTTGGCCGTTTGCTGCTGACCAGCATTTCCTTTGTTCCTTTGTTTTGTGAAGAAACAGGATTTTATTCAGGTAAGTATCTGTGCAGTCACATGCATCTGTCAAGCATCCCAGACCCTACACGAAGCAGCAAAGTCCCCTCTGCTCTCATGCCCCATGGTCGAGACCACACCCCAGTAGTTGTCTGTCACTAGAGCATGGAAAACACTCAGAGCATTGTGATCATCCACATTTTAAATTTTAGCAAGCAAGTAGAACTGGGGGAAAAGAGACTTTTATGTTCAAAAGTGCTCTTGGATCCTTGTAAACTGAGTTTTCAGTCTATGAAAGAGGCCCCAGTCTTCAGGCCATACTGGCACCTGGTACATAAAATATTGATAGCAAAAAACTGCATATTTTGACATCACTTTTAATTAGCTATTTTATATGAAAGGAATATATTTTCTTGTTATTTATTTTCATGCTAATTTTTTTGGGTATAATTTCTGCTCTTCAGAAGTCCTACCTCATCAGGTGTTATGTATATTTCCTTATAGAAGTTCTGTGACTGCTGAAAGCACAGGGGTCAGAAGGCATCAATAATATTTTTTCATCAGAGCATATTTCATTCCTTAAATATGGCTTCACACAGCCCTTTCATACTAATGCTTTATAAATTAATCATCATGAAAAGGATGCCAAGTAGGTTATACATTTTCTTGGTAAAGGGGAAATACAAAAGACCAATCTTCTATTTGCTCTAAAATAAAGGCCTCCTGTTTGTATCTTGCTGCCTATTTAATAGAAAAAGTTCTGTTTATATTTTCAAGAAAGTTCCCATTCCATTCCTATGTAGCAAAAATGAGACACCTTCCCAAATTAAACACACTTACATTGTCGTGGTTTTGAAGCATGCTAGTAAAGTGTGCAACTATAAATGTGAAGAACATCCTATGCACAAAGTAAACTATATTCAAGCAAATAAAAGTAGCATAATACAATGTACTTCACAGGAAGAAAAAGGGAGCATTTTTCAGATGAAGTGTGCTAAAAAATACCATTTCATATTGATGATGAGTGTGTAAATGACCTCCAGTGTAAGAAATACCAAAGAGAAGAGATTTTGAATGTTTTTTAATGAATGCAATATTTCATTTTTTTATCTGGAGGGGAAAAAAGCTTTTATAATTTCAATGAAGTTTTAAATAAAAATTATTGTTAAAGAGAATATTTCAGTTGAAGAAGAATCAATTTTATTTTCTCATCCAGATATAAAATTGACTTATTCATTATCTGCAGAGCTCTGCTTGTAGGTGCAGTTGAAAGGGGACATTTGCATAAAATTACATAGAACTGACTTCATTAAAACCTGAATATTACCAAGATAAATTTCTAAGGCCACTTACACAAAAATACTTAGAATTTGTTTCTGTAAAGTCCTAAATCTTATCTAATGCTCACTGTTTTACCTAAAAGCAGACATACATGATACGTATGTCTAGAGAAGGTACTTGTCAAAAAATGTATGTGACTTCATTATTTCCTCAGGTCTCTCTTATTTTAGTGATTTATACATGCATGAAACTCAGAGCATATGAAATAATTTTAAACTTTACCTGATACAGATTACTATCAAGTTTACACTAGATCAAACAATTAATTTCTTGCATCTCTATATTCAGAATGGCAGCTTTTATGCAATGAAAAATTAAAAGAGTATCAAGAGAATATCAGAATTCTGTGGAAACTCTACATAGAATTGCAAATTAAAGCACAAAATCTTTAAGCTCACTAAATTTCCTTTTCTAAATAAGACGCAATACCTGTTTACTGCCAAGGTTTAAAGACCAAATTGTAGAGCCAGGCAGCTCCCCTAGGGATGTTGGGATGTTGAGCAATTTTTCTGCCAATAAAGAGAAAACATTTTATTTAGTTTATCCAACTAATTCAGACCAATGCACAAAACTACTGCTAGCCTGAATGAGATATTAAGAAAAAAAAGTAACACCAAAATCTAAAACTTTTTCGGTTTCTATGAAAACAGACTGTAGAACCTGGGATCTACCAGCAGTGGAAGACCTTGATGCTGAGAAATAATTCTTTCATTTTCATTTCTGTACACACTGCTTACTTGCTGGACTAGATACATTTATTTAGTGACTAAATCATATTTTAACTTCAGAAAGTGTACTACATAGCCAATGCATTTATGACAGTGTTACTGCTTAACAGAAATACTTTTTAATGCCATTTGTGTTTATTTTAATTGAATTTATGCTCTATTCAAAAGCAATTTGGCATCAACCATAAAGAAAAGAATAATCACAGAGAAACTTAGAAATGCATCATTGACCATTTTTAACATAATTAGCTACAAACTCTTTCAATAAATATGCATAGGTGTATAATTTGTTTTTTGTTAGCCTTACATATAAATCTCAAAACTAAGTTCATTCATTTGCTAGTCAGAATGTTTTGGGTCTTACCAAACAATAACAATTTCATATTCTTTCAGAAACTAATATTACTATTACAAAAAAAAAAACAAACCAACAAACAAACAAAAGCAAAAAAAAAAAAAATCACCAAAACTACTTATATCGTTTGCTTGCTTATTGACACAAATGAATATGTCTGCATATAAAAATGGCTTTAACTACCTTAAAGTCTTATGAGCTGATCCCTTTCTTTCTGCAAAGAGTGATATTAATTTTCAGAGAAGCCAAGACCATGCAGATTTGCTGTTCTGTAAGTGCAACCAAATGGTGTTGAATCTCTTGTGTCTTAGACTGGTCTAAAATAGAGCTATTATTTGGAAAGTTTTCTGATAACTGACTCTTTACAGACCATCATAACATGATTTTGGAATTGGCAATTACATCAATGACTCTGCACCATGCATTGTGCATGACCTGCATGTTGAGGGAGAAGAGTGTGAGCAGGAGGGAATGTTTTTTGCACTTGCTGAAAGTCACCTCGTCTCATTATATGCACTGTATTCAGCCTCATTCGTTTAGAAGACGGATATAAAACCAGCAGCACCCTACAATCCACATGCTACACACTGTTACTGCTTGAGTTCTCAAGAAATGCTAAAATAATGATGAAATATCCCAAGATATGGTGGTGAAAAAACTCCACAAAAAATGTTCTGACACAGACTCAGATTTGTATAAATGCTCTCAAGATATTTAAAAAATTCAAGCTAAAGATTCAGATGTGTGAAGAAATGCAAGTGAAGTAGTTGAACAAAATCGGCCTGATTTTCAGAGATAGTCAGCAGTTTCAGCTCCCATTTAGCTCACCTCTAAAATTGCATAAAACAGTCTATTTGTGAAATCTACTGCCTTGAAAAAAAAAGAACTGTGACTTCTCAGAAAAGATTCTTGGCAGATAAATGTGAGTAACAGAAGAGATATTGTCTCTCTTTCCTGAAAGTGAGTGCCCAAAGTGCAATAGCTTTTCCAAACACATTGTTTATAAGCATTTTATTCAAAGAGGATGAAACTATAACACTTCTAATGTTCTCTCTTCCTCAAAGTGTATTCTGTTTGGTGGTTTTCCTCTAAGTTTTTTCCAAATTGTGTTATGAAGTGATGAGGAATAATTGATGGAAATAGGAATAACAAAACAGAAAAGACAGCAATGACTCTGAAGTCATTAATAAAAAAAGTCAAATCTGTTCCAAAGTACAGTTTTGTTTTCTTCCTAGTTAAAAAGAGAAATGTTCTGCTTCAGAATGTTTTGCCTAAAAAGGATACACTGTATCTTCCAGGTGAGGAATTAGCTGGCTTGAAACACACACTATACAAGGGTATATTTGTATAAATATGCATACTTGTCAACACACACACTATGTATCAGTGTATATATTACTGCTTCCCACTGAATGCAGTTTATGGTTTACTGCTTCAAAATTTTTTATTTTCACTCTTACTTCCACATTTCTATTTAAGAAACAGTCGCAGTTTTTGCACAGAGTCCACTGCAGCAGCTCTGAAACTCAAGAGTATGTTTCCTCTTGCCATCCTTAAATGACCTGCCATTAATTCAAGGGGTAGGAAATTATGACATTGTCTACTGGCTACATAACTTAGGTATGAGTTTACTTCCTCACTTTCAAACGCTCTGCCCTTGGACCCTTTCTGGAAGGGGGAACTGCAAATTGGAAATGGAAGTGCGCGATGTCTCACCAAGGGAAGATCATGTGTCAATACAAGAGCTGTGCCTTGGGAGGTGCTTCCAGGGCATTGCAAGACTCTATATGGCTGGAGGAGCAGCAGAGGAGCTTAGACAATGCTCAGAGTGCCAAGGCTGTAGCATGGGTGCCAGAGATTATGAGCTAATGTGCCTGTAAAATCTCTTCCCACACAATGCTTAGGGCTATGGGTTTACCTCTGCCTTGTGATGTGACACAGAGATTAAAGACAGAGGGTGTTACAGTCACCTGGGCAGCAACCAGGTCAGACCACAACTTGCCACCACTACAATTAAGGTTCCCTTCTCAAAGGATGAGCCAACACTCAAACCAAAGCTGTCCCAAAGAACTAATCTTCATTTTGCCCAGCTGGTGAAACTAAAAGAGAAGTGTCAAAAAACTTGCCTAACTGATCTTAAATATGTTTTAACACAAAGAGCCTAACAATATTTAACTATTGAATGGTACCTTTCCTGCAGCAGCTGGAGAAAAAAATCAGTTCAGAGTAGACTTTAGGTTGAAGCTCCTTAATGGGTGGTGGGAGATGAATGTCAGTCTGTGGGTCACAACAGGCAGGGGAGCAACTTGTCCTTTATAGTGGAAAGTGAAGGAGCACAAAGGAATTCAGTTTTGTCATGATGCAGAGGGAAAAGGCCAGAGGAGAGCAAATCCTTCTTCTTTTCATCCTGTTAAGGTCATTCACATCAGTGCAAGCACTATCACACAGTGCTTCCTCCTGCCAGCTCTGCTCTCAGACCTTGGAATACAAGTAACCAATTTCATATTAATCCGTATTGGAACACAGTAGAATGTAACAGTAGAATGTCTTATTCACTTTTTATAAACCCTTAATAAGAGCAGATAGGAAGACTGAATGAAAGGTTAATGTTCATAACTGTCTTTAGCACAGGATATCCTGTATGCTGCCAAAACAACACCCAGCTTGCATGATCTACATTGTGAAATACATATGGAATTAAAAAAGCTAGTATGTTCTCATTCATATAGTCACTTCAGAAGAAAATGTTTTTAATAGAATGAATACCAAGTACTAGATAAGATGGATAAGATTTCCCCAATGACTACCTTCAATCTTTGTTTACAATTTCAACAACAACAACAACAAAAAAAATCAGTGCCTCAATTATTTATCTAGCCATTATTTATTCATTCACCTAGTAGTATCTAAGTAAACTAGCATGTGGTTTGGCTGCTCAGTTATGCCCTAAGGATTCTGGCCAAACACTCCTGCACAAAGGAAAGCCAGGGAGTATTTTCATTTGAAAACACAAAGAAAGCAGACATATCTTTCCTAATCTCTTTCACTACAGCTTTAACTGGTCATGGACATATTCCAGACAGTCTAGTTCAAGCTTCGTTAAAGTCTTCAAATATTTGGAGACTTCTGAAGTACCCTTGTTCTCTATTGTGCCCCTGAAAGCAGCTCCCAGAAAAACTCCTTATCTGTGGAATACATTGAAAAGGTGTATTTGGTTACACATTCCAAATGTAGAGAAGAAGAAGAAATGAATGTGGGCTTACACACACCCACACACACACACCCGCCTGCTCAAGTAAGCTGAACTGCTTTCTTTGAGGATATTTTTATTCTCAGAAAATATAACTCACAACTCCAGCAGGCTTGCTCTGTCTCACTTTAAGTTCCCTTTTTTTTTGCTTTTTGCCTGAGAATCACAGCTCCTACCCTAACTATGCAAAACCTTCTGCTTTCACTTCACATCATTTCCCCAAAATTCATTTCTCTCTCTATCTTGTTTCTCTTTAGAGAAGAAGAAATAAAAAGATCTATCACAATAAAAAAAGTGTCAGGTTTTATATCTCATCACTGTCAAACAAAACAAAGTCTTTGGGGAACGAAAGATTTGGACAAAATTTGGTCAGGTTTCAGTTATGAAAAATATTCAGAGATGTGATAAAATCCTTCCATAAATCTGGGCCAGTCTTCCCCAATAAAGGATCTCACATCTCTAGTCTAACTACACCATCTTGCAAACAAACCATTTTTAAGTACAGTTCAGCATGAATGCACCAAAGCTCAGCCACCACAGCAACTACCTATTACAGTGAACAAAGAGGGGGGAAAAAAACACCTCCATGTCTTCAAACTAAAAGTAAATAGAAACTAGTGGCTGGAAGAAACCAGCTCTCAGTGTAATAAAGGAGTGGGGAGAGTCTGAGGGGCAGTGACATGCCTTCCTTACTTAAGAACAGAGTTGATAAGAGGCAGGAAAATCTAAAAGCATAGCAAAAACAACTTTGGTGGAAGAATGAGATCTGGGGTGCGAGTGAGTTGTAGTCAATCACTCCCTTAAGCCATCCATATTTTAAACACAATTGATATGTTCAGAGGACAACTGTGGTTCACTAAGACTGTATTATCTGTGTATCTAGAGGCTCCAAAGTATTAGGAAACTGTGACAGTCACTGTAGTATGTAATTAATGTTACCTATTACATGGGCTATAAAAATCCTGATTAAAAGAAAAGTTATAAATTTGGTTTAGTGGAAATCTTCACAATAGAGAAACATAGAGTAGGACGGATAACTATGACTCCGTAGAGTATGGCTAAAAAAAACATAGTGTTTTTCAAGTCATCACCTTCACAGGAGGAGATAGTAAATATTATGGGAAAGCACAGAGAGAGAATTGTTTTCATTTATACCAAAGCAAATTAATCCATCTACATTTATTGTGACCCCTGTAACTTCACTTCCCTGTCCCAAGGTTTAATTGTAGAGTTCCCTGAGATCCCAGGAGGCAGGGTAAGGCACCTAGGTCCAAAGTACTACAATATTTTAAACTGCTGTGAGAATGAAGCTCATCACAATTGTAATTTAATCAAATTTAAGCACTGAATGCCATTCTTGTGGCAAGATGATTTTGCCTTGGCTTTTTGTCCAGGGCTGATATTTACTTACTGTTTACTTATCAGAGCAAAAAGACTATGTCTAAAGAATTGAAAGAATATCAGGATTTGTAATAAAACAAAACCTCTCTAATGACTCTGTAATTAATGAAATGTAATGTAATTCAGGAATCCAAAAGATCTAGACATTTTAATAAACTGAAACACTTCACTGCATTTGCTTTTGTTCAGGCATGTCCTGCATTTACTTTATCATAAATCCTCTTTAGACCTGGAATTTACCTAAAACTAGCATAATTGAGCATATTTGTAATAATGAACATGGTAATGTTTCTCACTAGGAGATTAAAACCGAAGTTTTCTTATTTCAAGAAAAGAACAACAAATGAATTATTGCACTTCAGAACTTGAAACTTTTAAATCATACTCATGCATCTCACAATATTACATCACAGTGGTCAAATATAAGCCAAGACAAAATTAATTTCTAGAGAGATGTGTATTTGTGGTATGAACGGGTATGGTATGGGCTTGTGTCCCATTCAGACTCTGCAATCAGACCAGTCATACCAGCGAAACTGGAAAAGAAGAAATAGTTTGCTAATGGATCTCATCTCGACACAGAACAAATGGGAGGCTGATTTCTTCCCTTGCCAGTATGACCATTTTATTAGGAAAAACAGTTGCAATAAAAATATTGCTGTTCTAGTGTTTTCTGTAAGAAAAGAAAATCCTTTCACAGGAAAATGCACAGATGGAAGCCAACATGCCAGGCACCTATGTCTGCAAATAGTCCAGTGATTATATATCTCTAAAGAGAAGCCTCAGACTGTCCACTTCAGAAAGACTGGAGAAAGCTTGATCAAAACCCACTGTTATTTCTCATAGATGGCATTGATACCATGCTTTCAGTTTACCAGATGTAAATTGTTAACATATAACACTTACGATATTCCTTATTATTTCTTCAAATAATTCCTATCTGACAGGGAAAACCAAGATATTTCATCATAGCCATTTAAGAAAGTATCTTTCAGTGGAGCTTGTAAAGAATTTGGATTGAAACTGCCACTACATATCCTTTAATTTTATTTTTTTTACTTCCTCATAAACTCATTATGCTTAATATTTCAGTGGACTCCAGAAGGGATTTATTACAAATTTTAGTATTTTAGCCACATGAAGAGGGATTGGTTTAAGAAGGCTTTTTAAGATGTTGTTTTCTAATTGAGCATTAAGTGCCCATTGTGGCACTAAGTATAACAGATGCCTTTGTATTTTAATTCATGTAAGTTCCATGAATATTTATGTATATTAGTTAAAAACAATTCAGCTACAGCAATACTATTCTGTGTTCCCTAGTCAACAAATAAGAAGTGTTCCCCTTGCCACATGCTTATCTCTCAGTTATTAATGTACAATAACAAATTCCAAGCTCTCAGCTGGGGACATTACATTGTAATTGCTTAGTAGGCTATTAGAGCATACCTGTCTGTCAGAATCAAAATACAGGAATTAACACTCCTGTATGGGTGGAGAAAGATTGATTTCTTGTGCCACCTCGTGGAGAAGCTATTAATTGCAAGACAATCTCAAACTATTTCACACAGCTCTGTATATTCAGAAATCTTAGGAATATGGTTCAAAACAGCTTCACTTCCTACATAAAAAATCTGCCGCTAATAAAATGGTAATCTCGTTTTGTAACATCTTTTAGTCAAATATTTTCAATTAGGTGACTTAAAAACTCAGTGACTTATCTTTATGCTCTGTGGATTGTACATCATAAAGCTTTGATTTATCTTGTTTGGTTTCTATTTCTTTCCTACAAAGTATTTTTAAATCTTCCTTCATGTTCAGCTTTATATAGAAAGATACTATGCTTTTTAAAAAATTCATTGCACAACAGAAGCATTTATTTTCACCTGGACTGGTGGCTGGAATCTATTTTTTTTCCCCCCAGTAATTTTTTGAAAATCACAAACTCATTGTTCTGAAAATAAATATTTACTGATTGCTTAATTAAACTTATTAAAATGCAAATTAAAATCCCAAACTAGTGACAATAATTAAAAAAGAACACATTACCACAATGATGAAAGATCAGATTTAACTTTTTCCACTACCCAATAAAATGTCAATTAAGTATAATTGGAAAATGAGCAAGCACAAAAAAAAAGTCTGAAAACAGCTTTTGCCACAGAAAATTCGCCAGGAATGAATTATTTCATAAATAGCTCAGAAAAAGATGATAGCATGCTGTTCTGCAAGGGGGTTTGGATACTTTCATGTTTTAAGTCTGCTTGAAGTCCATGAGAACTTGAAACACAAGCTAAGTCTTCTTTCTGTCCTCTCCCCTTCAGCCATGACATTTCAACTGTAGGAAACAAAAAAATTTCTAGATCCCACATCTTTAATCTGTAACCACTTGCTAAACTACATTCACAGAATAGCACAGGTGATAAGCTCTAGGAAACCCCAGTGAGTGTGTGGTAGAGTAACAGTAATGCTAGAGGATTTAATAATGCAGCTCTTTTTAGCATTAATGTGAGTCAATAAAGTTAATCTCTATATTCTGCTTTGTAATTGCATGTGTGAGAGTTTGAATTATTTCCTTTTTTTCTGTAGTTATCCTTTAATATCCTTCAGCATGTGAATGCTAGCAAACAAGATGACAATGGAGTTCAACACCATTTACTCATTGTAAAATGACTTAAAATTACCTGGGTACAGTCTAACCCAATAAACATTTCATGAACTGCTCCATCCCACTCTCAGAGGTAATAGGCAGTTTTGCCATATCTCTGATTCTTCGTAGGCCAGATATTGCTCTTACACTGCTGCATTATATTTCAGTTGGTCAAGAATCCTCTACAGACAGTGTCAAGACAATGTCAACAAATTGACCAATTATTCAAATAAAAACTACTTGACATGGCAAGCTGCTGTGCTAACATATCGCTGCACCAAACTCCTTCAAATGGTACTATTTAAATTCTTCTGGCCTCTTAAATGGCCCCAGTGCTTTGATGCTGCTGCAATACCTGTGCCATAAAGCAAACTGGTCCTGTCAGAGGGATGTCAGTTCTTGTGGAAGAGACCAGTTACTCTTTTGATTGGGTTAAGCTCCTGTTACATGTGGGTCAGTCACAAGAAGAAGAAACATAGAAGCACCAACTGTTTACCCACTGCTGTGAGTACACTCAGACAAAGAAAACCAGGTGGAGTCCCAGTCCCTGGCATCCTGGTCTCAAGCATATGGTACAGTAGGAGACTATATATGCTTGAGTTCCTACCTGGGTGTCCCACCACCTTTATTTCATGAGCTTGTTTCAGAAGCTTTGCAATCTCAATAGCAAGGTTGCAAATAGCAAAGTGGTGAAGTACAACCTATCCGTACAGGCATAGTCCAAGTCATGCTAATTCAAGAGCTGACATGAGTCAGTTTTACTCTGACACATATAGTTTGCTTCCTAACATGGGACACAGCTTACATCTTGTTCTCCATACCACAAGCCTATGGAAAGATTTGCTCCAGTGCCATCTTTCACGTCACTACCAAAACTGGGCCTGTTGTAGGTGGTTATTACTGACTTCTGTTTAATAGGAGAAGTGAAGTCATATTCCAGTCACATAAAAATTAACGAGACTATAAAATTAAGTGCTGACAAAGTACAAAAGATTATGCGCTCTTCCTTCCAGAATGTGTAGTGTTCTTTTGTAGTAAGGGTTCACATAAGCACACTTTCCCATTTGTATGTTTTGCTGCTCCTGTACATCTGCTGCAATAGCATTGTTTTCTGGTCAAATCTCTCACTCAGTGTTCAACTACTGTAGTAAAAAATGTTGTCAAAATGTTATCCCTGATATGTCCTCAAAAAACTTTCTTGCCTTGCCTCAGACATGATCCACAGATCTGTACATGCTGAGGATTCCTATGACACTCTTCCACTTCAGTATATTTTCCAGATGCCACATCCATTCTCTTGACCATGTGGACTCAGCTTGTGGATTGGCTAAAAGAAATGGCTGTCTGGAGTTTCTTGTGTTGCCAGCCCCAAGCATACAGAAACACTAACCACTGAAAATTACAAGATTTGAACAAATGAAGTTGATTCAAGTGTACTTTCTTGGGTTTGAAGTTTCAAAATCCTGTTAAATCTTGTTTTCCAAGTTCTCTTTGAAGTACTAAGTGCTGATACTTTCTTTTCTCAGGGTTTTAGAATTCTGCCTTATATTATATGTGACACCTGATAAAGCTGTGGCTCCTGCAGCCCATTAAAAGTTAAATCTAAGTACCCCTGACATAGTGAAGTCAGTGAAGTTTTCTGAGGTCAGCTCGAGTTAAAGGGCAATTTGCTAACTATGTTAATGGACTCACATTCAAGGAACTGTAGTACATAATCAGCAGTAATAACAATTCTGCAAGACAAATTAGATGGTTAATAACATGTAAATAGAACTGTGGTATTCAGATTATGTCATTAGTAATAGCTGTGCAACTGCAATGTCGTCAGAGGGAACGCACACACAGACCTAAATGGAAATTGCCAATTGTTGATAGAAGAAAGGGAGGAGAGCTGGATTGTGCCCTCCCAGCTGCGTAAGGTTAACAGCGTGGAAAGTAGTACAAATTTAATTTTGCCTTTGGAAAGCCTGCCAATTTTCCATATTCACACTTCTTTGTATAGATCATGCCTAACTCTCCCTCTCCACCCTCTTACTTGTTGTCAGACATTTTCTTTTCAATTCATTCCTGCACTGCTGCTTGATACGTATTGTTTGTCCTATTTAATGTCCTTGTACATAAAACAGTATGCAAAGTGTCATCACTTGTCTCAGAGAGGACATGGAGGACTTATACTTCCTCTAGTCCTTCCACAAGGCACCACAACTCACTTTGGTGTCTAATACTTGTGAATAAAGAAGACAGTATGACATCTATGTTGCCATGGATATGACACTGGCCACAATGCCCTTATCTGTTCCATGGTGTCAGCTGCAAAGTTAAAGATTCTTGTTATTATAAGCCTATGCAATGACAGGACAAAGTAATGCATATTTACAGAGTGTTTTGGTGATCCTTTCTCAGACATTTATAAATTATTTCTTAGATGAGAGCTTTTTACACTTCATGAATAGCAGATGATTGTCACTACTTTACTGTTTAATTTTTTAATTAATTTGAAGTGTAATTCTACAACTATAAAGTGTTCTGAGACTACTAAAAAATTAGTTACATTAAATGAACTTCATTATAAATCATCATCCTTACATGACTCTCCAAATCAGGCACTGGAAGAAATTAGTGCATCAAAGCAGGATTCTCAAGGCTTCATTTAAACAAAAAATGCATTTCAGAATTAATTAAAGTGAGAAAACATTAGGTATGTATGGAAATTGTAGAACTGTGTGGAACTCCTCTATCAGAGTAATGTCAGAGTATAATCAGAGTTACTTAGTAATCAGAGTTGTTTAGTAAGAGTATACAAGTTTGTAACACCCGTGAAATTAAAACTTATGTGTTAAGTTCATATTATTAAAAAAAATTTGAAAGCATTACAAATCTCAGACCTACAGTCTTATACCACTGATGAACTTCTGGTAGTTACATTTAAGGAGACAAAAAGCCAGTCATGCATGAATAAAAGCAGGTATGTTGCACTTTCTTTGTAAAACCACAACTTTTCTGTATTAAAAAGAAAACATCAAACACACAAAACAGTAATTGTTAAACTTACTATCAAATGGTCATTAAGCTCACTTCTTGTAAAAAAAAGTAAATACAAAGTTTAAAGAGGCACTGTAAGATAAAATATGAAGCACATATTGGAAGCTAGAGTTTTGTAGGAGGTTGGGGGATGCCTTGGAATTTTTCTCCATCACTGTTACTAATTAACAAACAGCCAGGTGATTAGGGCCATCAACTCTTTTGTGAGAGACAAAAGGTGTGTTTGGGTGGGGGCAGGTAAGGGAAGAGCCGGGCATTGGAACAGGCACTCACTCTCGGGTTGGACACTGAGAGGAGAGGCTGCTTTTTGCTTTTGGCTGTAACCGGAGGAAATCCAACTGTGCCCTGTTTTTCTTCTCCTGGCTGGGTGAGCTTTGATTCAACCCTTGTCCCACTGGGAAGTGCACGTTTCCCCGGGCTGCGTTTTCTCGCAGCAGTTGCCGGGAGAGTCCAGAGAGTCCGGCTTTCTCTGCCGCCTGCCCCCTCTGCCTCACGAGACTGCGGCGCCTGCTGTGACTGCAGAAATCCTTGCTACCCTGCTAGGTAGCCGGGAGAGGGCCGGCTCCTGCCCCTGCCGCCCTGTTTTTTGCCGCTCTGAGCTGCCTGGCTGCTCTCCAGCCTGTCCGCCATTACCAGCTGCCTGAGGCTGACCTGACCCTGCGCCACAGCGCCACCTGCAGCCGCTCGGGAGTCATCGCAACCGCCCTGCCCGACCGGGAGCTCAACAGCGCCCTCTGCTGGTTTTTTCCCAACCGTGATTACACCGCACAGGAAAGTCATCTGCTATTGGTTTCTGGTTCTATTTATGGTTGTTATTATTGTTATTGCTTGTTTATAGATACTAGTAAAGAACTGTAATTCCTTTTCCCATATCTTTACCTGAAAGCCCTTAATTTCAAAATTAAAATAATTCGGAGGGAAAGAAAATCACATTCTCTGTCCTAAGGGAGGGTTCAACCTCTCTCAACAGACACCTGTCTTTCAAAACCAAGACAAGGTTATTACTATAGTTTGGTCTCCTAGTAAAATCCAATCATTTGAATAGAGAAAGCAAAACAAACAAACTACTTCTGAATATGGGACTGACAATTTTTTATAACCATATGGATATTTTCAAGTCTTCAGTGCAATGTCAGTAACCAAAGGCAACAGGCTGAATATCCAAGCTATTCAGCTGAGGCAGCTATGCAGAACATTCATACTGAAACAGGAAACTAAAAATTAAGAAAACATAACTTTTTTTCTTCAAATACAGTTTAAAATTCTTTTCAAACAAAGTACAGAGGGTTTGAACTTGAGTGGTAGACTTCTTGTGTAAGTCTTCCTGCTAAATGCTCAGTTATCTAGAGGTTCTATCACAGTGGCTTACACTAAACTGTGGAGACCAGTATCATTAGTTCAGGAACTAGCCTCTGCTCTACTCCTTCATTTTTTCTAGCACCTGCCAGTTTGGGGATTTTTTGCCACACAGAATAAGAATGGAAAACAAAAGCCTGAAAGACTAAGTTTGTAAAATCTTTGTAAAAATTTATCAAAACAACAAACAAGTGCTGAGAATGAAATGCTACAGTGAAATGGTGGAAACAAAAAAAATCAAGTTTTAGACACCACTCAACTCTTCAGAATTATTTTAAAGAAACTGATACACAATACACAGATCTAAATCTGCAATAGCAAATACAATACTTGAGCATTTTTTGCATGGAGCTTCAGTGTCTTAACAGAGAAAAGGTTTGCTAAGATTAACCAAGGGGGCTGCAGATCTCTTGGAAACGCAGGAAGGAGAACACAAAATAAAAATTATCTAGACCCACATTAGCTAGATATTAAATTAATAAGCAAGATAATTCTTAGACTTCAATAAGGTTTTATACTTCATAGAGTTTAAAAATGTGGTGCGTTTTGATATTTCAGGGAAGTTTTGGAATTACTAAGAGACTTTCCATTAAAACAGTGAAAAAGCTTCCTCAGTTTGAGTGAACTCACTAAAGTATCCTCATTGTAAGAAAGGTTTGGGAAAGAGTGGAGTTTGTTCTTCTGCGCCCTTATTTTGCTACACATGAGCAGACATTTCATGGTCAACAGCTGAAAGCACAAAATACTAATGTACAGAGTCCAGACAGCACAGTCTTAAATGGTTTGTTTTTCTCAGCTGGTTTATGCCTACTTGATGAGGCAAAGGTCTACAAAACAAGTATTTTATGACCCCAGACCAAAAACCAAAAGGCAAAACTTTGCTGCCTCTGACCCTATGCACCAGAAAAAAAGAAGCAAAAAAAAAAAGTGTGGTAGAGGGACTGCCTTTATTTTGCTCCAAAATAAACATTTACTTGCTTTTTAAAGGAGAGAGGGAGGAGGGAAGGAAAACATTGACTTAATGGAGCATAAAAGAAAACAAAGTTTGTTAAGTTTCTTTGTCCCTCCCTAGAGAATTACCTCATTTAAATGCAAGGCCCATTCATGGAAAATGGGAAAAATAAAAGCTTTGTGAATGTAGGCATGAAAAATTCTTATACTTGCAGAAAACATTGATGAGTCAATATCTATCTATTTGAAACATTTATTTGACGTAATAGATAAGTACTTTAATTAAATCCGCCATCTGTGGAAACTGACAAACACTGCACCTTTACTGTTTCTGACCGTGATAACGCTGAAGGGGAATGTTCCTGTGCTATAGAGTCACCAAGGGCACTACATGGTATTTAATTATTATGTTGAAAAAATGGAACATCACACATTTATCTCAGATGTGAATGTAAATGTGACCTTTTCTAGAACTAAAAAGGACATGAATATAAAGAAGGAACAATATAATTCACTTTGTTTCACAGTATTTCAGCAACAAGGCAGATCTAAACAAAGAGTTACAAGTGAATATGACACTGCTGTAAATGTACTTCAATTTATAAAAAATAAAAACTACAGATATAAGCTGCATAGTCATATAGCTATTGATATCACTGTGTATTCTTTCGGATTATGTTTTCATTGTCTTTTAGTTCTATTTGCCATATGTACTGAAACTGCTTAACAGAATGTTCCTTTGTCATCAGAGAAAGTCTATCATCAAGATGCAGAAGCACAAATTCTTTAATTAAACAGAAGTGAATGGTAAAAACAATGTCTTACAAGTAAATCTACTGGAGATACGAGGGAAACTGCAGAAGAAACGTCAAGTGTAACGGCTTATATGTGGATTGAAAAACACATGCGTAAGTACAAATAAGACATATGGGAAGAGGAATAAAAGTGGACATATATGAAAGTGTCATCTGCAATTACAGAGCACTGTCACTAGCATGAGAGACAAGGTGCAAAGGTGGATGCTTGGAAGACTGGTGTACGGATAAATCAAAATTACTGCTCAAGAAACTGTATTACCCAAGTAAAGATCTTTGTTTTAAAGGAGATAGACTAGGCAGTAAACTACCAACGCAATTACCGACTTTTCCATAAGGTTGTCATACATTTGTCAACACAAGATATTTTGTTACATAACAAAAGATTTCAAATAAACTCATAGTTACAGTGCCATCATGGGTAACACATCTTAATACTCTGCTGTTGGCAATGGTATGTTCATACAACACTTTAACCAAATCAATAAAAACCTTTGAAAAAGTGTGAAATGAAGCATATGGGCAAAGCTGTTTTACTATCACAGCTCTGGGATATTTCAAAAAGCATCTGCCTCATTCAATGCCCTTCATTTTTTTAAATCCTAGAGGTTTCAAGGGTTCTTTTTTTTAAGATTGTGAAATTAATTGACAATTGAAAAACATTGATTTAATTGTTTTTAACAACCATGACTAAGTTCAGGAATACTGATAATGGACTTAGGCTTCTGAGAAGAATGCATGAATTTGGCCTGTTAAAAAAAAATATTGAGAGTCTTCTGGCAAACCAAGTCATGCTGATGCACAATTATTTTAGTAGTTTCATCCCATTATGTAACAAAATACCATGGAAATTTATAAGTTCTCTATTATATAGAAGCACATGTGCAAACTGAATTTCAAAAGTACAACCATGAAACATCTCGTTATGTATCTCTCTTATCCTATCTTGCACTAGCAAAAAAGAGCTGGCATATTTCTTAGAAGTCTTTCTGTGATTTATGATTTCTATAAACGCATTTTCTTCATTGCTTCTACAGTTACTTAATACTGTCCTATTGCAAGCATACTTGCAAAAATCTGCCTCTGCAGACATATAACAATATGCAAAATGTCTCTATATTTCCATCAATAATAGTTTCAGTAAAACTTTTCCCTTGTTGCTAAAACATCATCTTTATATTTCAGAAGGAATTACTTAGAGACACCCACATTTCTACTTCATTTGACAGGCAAAAAATTCTTATCCGCACCAGCTGAAAAATCACACTTATGGTTGAAATATGCCTTGAAATACATCACATCCTCTAGTGATGCCAGCAGAAAAATGAGATGTTGCTACAAAGGCTGTCGCTCTGTCTAGCTACACATCTCTTTCCCCCTATTTCCTTATGTGACCAATGGCCCATGGTGCCACCTGTGGCACAATAAACAGAGAAGACCAAGAGAGCATGGCCATTACCTTTAATGACGCACAATTTCTGCATTAGCCACAATATTCAGTAATATACGCTCGGTTACATTCCAAGATAATGGGGAAAGTGAGTTTTTTAAACATGACTCTAGGACATTGTCCTCTCTCATTACCTTACAATTCTCAATTTTGAAGATTATGTTCAGCATTAGTGGCAACAACCCCAAGAATTAATTTTGTGTCTTATGTTAAACCTGTACTTACAAGTCTTACCAGATCTGGGAAAGATATGGAAAAGAATGGCATATATGGAAAAGAATAAATGTCAAACACAAAAAGGAATCTCCTTCCTCCTTATCCTTTTTCTTGAAAAATGAGACCTACACATGGTTCTGGTGAAGCAGTGAACGTTAACTCTCTAAAGAGTCTGCTATCATATCTTTTAGTGTTATTTAATTTCTGATAAGACATTTTTTTCCTATTTAGCATAAAATGAAAATCTCACTTCTGTTACCTAACAAGACTTTTATACCACCTGAACACCTGTAGGCCTGAAATGTAAGATGTTTTAACAACTGTGGGCTCTTAGAAAAGACGTATTTTGAAGTATTGCTGTTCAAACCCAGCCTCTTTTTTTTTTTTAATTTGTTATGGAAAGTGAAAGCCAAGACAAAGAAGAGGCCAAGGTCAGAGACCAAGACCAAACCCAGTTCTACACCAAGTTCTTTTAATTTGATTTTCACTGCCAGTTGGACATTGAACTGCAATAAAATTAACCAGCATCATTTCTCTCTACTGTGTTTTACTATAAAGGAAAGTCAGCTGTCAAAAGTGGAAGATTTTCAAATTAGATATAATTGACCAGAAATGCCAAACCTGGTGACAGTCAGGATTCACTCTAAAGAGCAGGTAATACAGCATCTCTCCCTGAGTTCAACAAAACCAGAATAGCTATGGCAGTGTTTATCAGCCCAGTTCACTGCTGCTTCTCCCTTGCTTCATCAAATGCAACCGGGATCTCCTTTCAGGGAATGGGACCATGGCATAAGCAAAACAGTGCAATACAAATGAAAATTATTCTTGAAGTTGGGTCCTAAATATGTTGGGTGAATTCATTACCTTTTAATCAACATCACTGCAAAAAACTACACTGAAAAGACAGGCTATGATATGCAGAAGGCCAAGTTAATAATTTACTATTTCCTTAATTCATGAGAATTTTTAATGCCAGGTGAAATGTCAATGCACTGCTCAAAACACAAGAAATTCTTTGCCAACAGTTCACTGGACTATATTTGTGAAACTTACTGCTCTGTCTTTTCCTGCAACCTTTTCCAGGGATATTGTTTTATTTTTATATAAATTTTAAAAAGCATTACTTTTAAAATCCCTTTTAAATAGTGCTGAAAGTGCATCCTTTGCCAAAACAGAACTGTATTTGACTGTGACATTCAGTTTGTTTAATACAGCTTCTAAAACAGTTGAAAATATTGGCCAGTTTTGCAAGTATTTATTTATTAATTCAACAGTCTGCTCAGCCTTGTTAGAGTACATAGGTATGAACATGCATGTATAGCAAGAATCTAAATAAATAAGAATTTAAAGTATGTGCAATTCATTTCAAGATCAAGTTTAAAATTACCCTGGCTTTGGTGAAATTCCTGTGAAAAATTATTGAAGAAGTCTAGCATTTCCTCAGAACAATGCAAACTGAGGCCTTTCTTAGGAAAATACCACACCTTAGTTATTTTTACATGACATTATCAGGCTTAGGAGGAATATAAAACCTTGACTTGCAACCCAGTATTTACAACAAAACCAATCAGGAAGAAAGACTTGGTCAAAATGTGCACACAAGAACACACATTGGTAACAGTGTCTTGGAAAGCTGCAAATCAAAGCAGAGAACCTAGACAAACATGGAAGTTACGTTATCAAAGGGCCACGTTAAGGACTAGCATGAAAACCCTGTGTATTAAACTCACAAAAAGATCACGTAAATTGATTTTTATAAAAAAAAATTAATCAATTCATCTGAAACCTGCATTGTACTTGCACAAAATGCCTTCTGGGACCCCAGAAAGTGTCTGCTTCCCTCATTGTGGCACGTTTCCTTGCTTACAGGAGCCATCCAGAAGCAGAAGTGCTGGAGCAGCAGGAGAAGGTTTGCAGGGATGTGCTTCTGTCCTGGACAGAGGAAGCACTAACAACCCTGCCCGAGATTTGCTGGCAGAATTTGCAGGCCCCTGACAGGATGAAGACCAGCACCTTCTTACCGCAAGTGCATTTGCTGGAGAGGGCAGGTGAAATCTCACCAGCCTCCGTGATGGGGTCTGTATCCCCAGCCCCTACCACATCTCGCTGTGGGCCTGGGCAGCAGTTAGTGTCCTCCACTGCTTTCTCATGGTGTGGGACACCACATAGTGCTCCACAGTGGCCTTGCAGTGCTCAGTGCCAGGAGACACACACCAGGTATCAGCCCCTTGGAAGAAAGGAATAAAGACTTTAGAGCCAGATGACAGCAGGGGAATGTCCAGGCTGGCCAGGAGGTACTCGGGTGGGATATGGACCCTGTTTTATCCCCCAGGCTCCCTGGCCCTCAGACTCCCACTGTGATGCTGCCTGTTTTCAATAAATGCTGCCATGGGGCAAAGCAGAACTTGTTCTCTCCACTGCTCAGGCACATTGTCAGATCTGCACCTCAGACTGGAGGTGGACCTCTTCCAAAGAGGCAAGATTCCAACTCTCCCGCCCCCCGCCCCGACGACCCCCACATGTTAGCACACTTTAAAATGCATGAACAAGGCAGGTGTATTAACTCCCACTTATTAAAATCAGCTTATTGCAAATATGTATGTGGATTTCCAAGCAAGGCGAGAAAAAAAAGATGTTTTCATGAATGTTATTTTGGCAAATATTTTTCCCAAGGGCATAGGATAGTGAACAAAATTATTACAAGAAATTACAGTATGTACCATGAGTACTTTTTGGTATGCACAAAACAGTTTAAGGCGTTACAATGTCACACTGCCACATGGAAAAGAAAAGGAAAAACCACAAGATTTTTAAGTTATTCAGAAAATCATACTCTCTTTACTGTCTGATATAGAAGCTTTAAAAGGAAACAAAGATTTTTAAACTGTTGATAACAATGTTGATTACAAGTTGGGGATGGTTTATTTACAAGAAGAACATGAAAATTTCTTATGGCCTCAGTCCAAACCCCTCTGAAGCTGAAGAGTTTTTCCCAATGACTTCAACTGGCTTTGCTCCAGGCTTCAAAACCATTTGTCATTATAAGATGTACCCATCATTTCAAACCACCGTTCCCCTAGGAAGTGCTGCATCTGCACACAGTATGTCTATATTCAGGCAGCCTGCACCAAGCCCAGGAGTCCTTGCAGCCTGTTAATGCACTGAACTCCTGGGAAACAGAGCATGCCTTTCTGTAATGCCTTTGTACCATGTCTTGCATGAAGTCTCATCTACCATCAGTCTGCTAATCTTGCTTTCAGTATTAATTCCCTTGTATTCCATGCATTTCCATTCACAATGCCTGTAGAAGCATCCACAATTTTGTTGTTCACAGGAGAAACAACAACAGGAACCTAAACAACATGGGGTTCCACATAATACCGAGTGACAGACATGGGCATTCAGTCCACAATTAACCCCATTCCTCGAACAAGCATGGTTAGGAAAAATGCTCAGTCCCAGCCCCATGCCCTCCTCCAGCACTACTTCAGAGGCTTAGCACCTCCAACACTGTCAGTCAAAACTTTTGAGGCTGAGGTGAGTAAAGGGTGTTCACACCATTCCCTGCTGTGGCTTTTTCTGGGTGTCCCAGAGCAGGAGGAGGCCTGAGTTCAGAGCATCTGTTTTGGAGGTGAATTCTGCATTGTTTTGGTTGGATTTGCTTCTTTTAAAGCAGGGAAGCTGTCTCAACAAAAATAGCAGACACCAAAAGCAGAGGACTGTTACAGCAGATACCTGGAAAACAGAACAGGTAAAGAAATTACAAAAATATTCACTAATTATAAGCAAAGGCATTGAAAAATAATAAGCACACAGCACTTGCATTTTACATCATGCAGAAGAGCAGGCAACAGTGAAGCCAGGAGAGAACTTGTACTGAAAACCAAAGGTCTTTATCACACACCCTTTCATTTGGGAATGTTTGAGTTTCCAAGTTAGTGGGCAACAAAATTTTACTCTCACCAGCTTTTCAAAATGTCAAGACTGAGTCAATTTGTAAACATATCTATTTATAAATACATAAATTGTGTCTTTGCCTTAATAGAACAGCATTTCAAGTAGAGGAAATGTATTAGTGAATGCTGTGGTTGTCCTCTGAGAAATATCTAAGAGAGGACAAGGGAGAGGGATGTATTAAAGGCATAAAGAACAGAGGAAGAAAAGATAGCATAAAATACCTTCCCTTCATAAAATAACAAATTATTTATTCCCAAGGCTCTCAGTGTTAGCCACGTACAATTCAGAATGCTTCCTCAGCAATTTGTTGCAATATTATCAACTGAACTGGGAACAGAAGGATTTGCTGAGGAGGCATACATTTGGTGTGGACACAAAACGGAAAAAGAATGGAGCGTAACATCTCGCCCTTGGGTGCATCTCTCACAAGGCTGCTGGCATTTTGCAAGTTATTTCTCCCACCACTTCAGATTAATTCTCATACACATACTTAATTTAAATGTGATATAAAAGTAATTAAGTGGAAAACCACATTAAGTTACGAAAATGTATCCATAGGATTAACAACAGAGCAAGACAAAGATCTTTATCATAACTATAAAACCTCAGACTACATCTGAGAATAATCAGCCTCAGCTGAAATCATATTATATCTAAATTAAATTAATGTACCTTAAATGTTTCTAGTTTTAACTTACTTAGAGACAGTCCCAATTACTTCTTTATTTTGCTGCCTATTATTTTCCTACCCACCATCCCATCTGTTAATTGTTTTGTCATTCTGAAAGGAATTTCTTTTGTTTGATGTTTCTGGTGTATATCAATTAGGTACTTCTAAAGCAGACTAAGAATTAAAGTTGAACTTCTTGATAAGACATTTAAAACTGATTGTTATGATTCAAAGCTGCAACAGCTCCCAATATCTCTAGTGACTACTTTATTGCTTTGAAAAGAAATTTGCAAGAAGTCTATGTGGAGGGTGGCTCCTACAAAAAATTCTTCTTCAGTAAGAGATATAAAATATATAGCAAAAAAAGCACTTTCTGTAAACCTCCATGATGATTATTTATTACTTGGTGTATGGAATAAACATTCAATTAAATGAATATGGTAATTTAAATTTAAATTCCCTCCTCTAATTCCACTACCTTTAAAGTTAACATACTACTGAACAAATGGATTATTTACAGGTTTAGACAGAGGTTTTAAAAAGAACAGTTAAACCATCACGTACACTGTAATCGAGATAAAGTAAAGTTCCTCTTTCAGATCAATAGAAATGAGAAGTAGCTACATGGGATTCTATGTTCTCTCAGTACCGTATTATTTTAAATTCTCCTGGAGATTTACCTGCCTGTAAACCCCATACTATTTCCAGCTCCTGCCATAACCTCTGTTACCTTAATTCCCCCTGCTTGTTCAATCCTGAGGTATTTGGCTAAGATTTAGAACCATATTTTGTTCATTTTAAGCAAAAATGGGGTCTGGATGGGGCCTGGGTCGGGGAGTGGACCTAGACTCTCAGCATGGGTGTGACAGGAAAAGAGGGACACTGTGACAATGAAAACCCCCTCTGCAAGTTCTGCCTGGGGGGAGTGCTCCGTGGGTGCTGCTATGGGATTCCTCACATGAGGTTTGTCCTTTGAGTCTGCTCCTGCCACAGCCTCAAGGACTGTGACCAACGGGAAGCAGTGTCCAGTAAGGACTTCACTTCACACTAGGAGAAAATGGATTTGGATTCAGGGCTGCAAAAGATCTCACATAGCCCTAGAACAACAGCACATCACAGAAGGCAAAGGGAAAAAAACCCTCTAATGAAATGCAACCATTTGAATGTGCATTGCCCATTGCTGGTTCATGTCTGTATGTGCCTGTGTATGCACACATGTGCAAGTGTGTTCATACATTTCACTTGACCCCAAACACAGAGCTATTCCAACATATTTCTTCTTGCAAAATCAGGCACATGTGCGCACCAACACATACAGGGTGTGCCTTCTATTTGAGGTCAAAAAGTAAGGTGGCCCAGTCTTCTGCAGCAGCAGCACAGTGTTAGGATCCCCCACTGCATATTTTTAAGAAGGAGCAGTGGTTATAGAGTTCAGACACTACAACTTCAAAACATCAACCATAACATAAGATAAGAACAGTAGGTGCAAAATGTTTTTACAGCACTTTTCTGGAGATGAAAGCCTACTGGACCAACTCTCCTATATTTTATCACAGTATACACAGTGTATTTTGGTCTAGAGAAAGATCTGACTGATCTGGCTGACACAGATACTACAGACTTGGTTTATCTTGCCAAGGCAGCACATTTGGAATTGCCTAATAGTCCTTAGATTGTTTAGACTTCATATTGATGATTGAAGGAGACAACAATTTGGCATATCTGGAAGCTGTGAAAAACAGAGGCTACGCAAGGTCCCTTTTGGAAAACAAGAAACAAAATTCAGTGTTCTAGCAAGGTGGAACTAAAACTCATTCACTCATGCCAATACTTGTGCTGTATGCTACTACTCTTCTGATATCACTTTCCTGTTGTTTGAGTAAATCCCCAAAGCTTGATTTCAGTCATGCATTCCACTAATATTTTGAAGATTTATTTATAGAACAGGAACATACACTGTTGTTTCTTACAATATGAAGTAAGTCCCTTTCCTCAAAAGGAGGGTGGTTTTGCCAGTTGATGTTTTCTTCACATTTTGGGTAACTGAAATCCTGTTTTGGAGAATCATTTGCAATAGCATTTGCCTGTCTAGAAACAGAATAACTTTCTACACATGGTGAACTATGATGTAGGCTTCATTTGAATATACTACTGCACTTGCAGCTGGGTGTTTTTCATCCTTACATCTGTTTGGTCAAAGACCTCAAGGTCTGACATGCCTTGAGAGTGCTCCAACTCAGCAAGCGTTCCTGAGCTTTCTTCCAGAAAGCATCAAACTTCTTCCCTTCAATCCTATGTGGCTGAAGTGAAGTGATTCCTCTGAACACAAAAGCCAAGGACATTTCATGAACTTCTTAGATATTAAGTGAGAAAAATACTCAAATTCATATCTGTAATAGAAGTTTGAGGTACTGTTACCATGAAGTAAATTCCCTATGACTTACTATGATATTAATAGCCATGGCAGACAGAGAAGCAAAGGATTCTTATCTCAGCAGGGAGCTTGTTCCTCTGGGTCAGTCTTTAGGGAAATCACTAGGTGAAACTAAGAGTAGCAATAGACACATGAAAGAATGAACCTGCCTATCGGAGTTTGCAATAACCTGTTTGTACAGACACTACAGACCCACATTGTGGGTGAATCCTCTATTCTTACACAGCTGTTTATACTGCCCTATTTATAGCTTTGTCTTCTCTATAGTCTCAATGGGTAAAACAGAAGAAAAGACCCTGCAATAACGCAGATCTCAGACAATATCAGAACAGGATTCAAACTGGAGCTAGTGACACATTCATAGCCAGTTTCCCCACTCAGACTAGGAACCATTACTTAGTTTTCCTGTTCTGTGATTGAGAATCCATTCCCCATCTATTCTATATGCTTTTGAGAACAGGAACCTTCCTGTCTGACCAGTGGGCTGTGGCAGTGTCAATGCTTAACTCATTTTTCCTAAGGTCAGACCCTGTCTTCTTACAAAAATCATATAGATTGGAGCAGAGTAGGGTACTAGAAGCAAGAAAAACTTCTTAAACATCCCACAGTCTTCTCAAAAACACCTTGCCCTTTCCTCACCATCCAGACATGTATTTGTTGCCTAGAAGAGTTGTTCTGCCACCATAAAGAATTCCAGCTTTGCTAGACCTGGCAGGAAGAAGTACTTTTGCATGCCCTAGTGAGCAATATTGTGCTGGTTTTGTTTGGCCCCAGACCCAACCTTTCCCTCACTTATTCCCTCCCACCTTACCTCCTTGTCCCATCCACTTACCGCCTCATCCCTTCCCTGCTCTCCCTTGGTCTTGCTTCCAAGTCTTGGAGAGGAAAGGCAGACTCTGACACTGGCTGGGTCTTTGCACCAGGTATCACAGGCAAGAGTAGTCTGGGAAGTTGCAGAGCAAGAAATTACTGCCAAACCATATGACTTAGAGCAGCCACTAACATGCTGGTGGTGGTGCTTGTGCAGAGAAGCTCACCTGAAGTGCAGAGAAGGTGTTTGCATGATGTCATGGCTCCGATCCTGGCAGCTCAGAGGAGTGCACCCACAACAGAGGGGGAAAACCCCTCTCCAGTACTGTGCATTACCAAGGCTGACCTAGAAAATTGCATACTGCTCCTCGACCATCACTTTGAGAGCACATCCACATTAGAGTGGGGATGGGAAAATCAGTATAGGAGTCTGACATGTTTTTCCTATCTGTAGTGAATTTATAAGGCTTAGAGAAGATAATTAGGAGTCTCCCAAACTGTACTCAAAGCACAAAAAAATGTTGTGATGCTCTCTGACTATCAGAAACAGGCTGAACTTCAGACAATGCTGTACAGAAGCTTCCACTGATTGACATTCATTTGTTTATTACATCTTTTCTGTCACTGACAAATCAGTGGTGTAACTGGACCATTTACTCTCTGCTTACTTTGAAGTAAGTTAGCAAAGGAACAAAGGAAGAAAACACAGCTGATTCATCAAGTTCATTTATCTGAGATCAAGAAACCTAGGAAAAACAAAGAACTTCATGTAAATAAATTTCACCTTTTTTTTTTTTTTTAAATTTATCCTTTATTTAGTAAAAGCACCCAAAGCTGCATTATATTAACACAAGTAATAAAGCTTTCGTATTTTATTCCTACCAGTGCATTTCCAAGTCCAGGTGAAATGCCGGAAATAAGTACTGCTGCCATATCACGAACACAGGGTGTAGATCACAATGATACATGACTTACAAGTGAATCCCAATGTAACAAAATAAAAAGTTGTAGTGTAGGTGTGAAACCTGTACCTTAAGCATTTGTGGCCATTTCTATTTCCACAAAGTACCACAACAAAACAGCGGTTGTAGGATATCATACTTCATCATACTTTTAGCATCACTTCACAGAATACTCCATTTTGGATGTACAACTTATAGCTATAGTGTATGTTGGCTACAATGCTACAATGAGAATGTGTACTGCTTGTATTACAGAAAGGGGTTATGAAATGTATGGACCTGTCTGCATGTTTAACAAAATGAAACAGCAATACCATAAAACTGCACCACATGTGAATATTGTAAATTGTTAAGTTATAAAATCATTCATTCAAAAATCCAAGTATTTCAATGAAAAAAATGTATATAAAATGTAGTAAAACATAAATTACATTTAAAGGTCTGTACATGATTCATCCTGCAAACAGAAGCACAAAAACAGCACCTTGTACAGTATTGCTTATTTTGGTCTTCTAAAGTTCAAAGATCATTTTTATTAAAAAGTCAAGAAGAAAACATGGTTTCACATGCAATCCAGCAATAACTGTGGTAAATCAAGTAAGTCTGTAACTCCGCACAAAACCCAACACTTTCACAACGTAGGAACAAACATGTGGAGCCCTTTTCTATACTTGATAACCAATATGCAATTAAAGTTGGATTTCTTAAGTTAGTGCACACCTATAATATCCCCTACAATATCCCCATTTTTGGTTAACAGTGTATTAAGGCTGTTTGCTGCTGAAAACACACAGCAGAGAAGGAATACTTTCATCCAAAAATGCAGTCAGATGATCTCATTTGGAAGCTTCTGTCACAGTCATTCACCGGAAGAGATGAAAGAAAACCATCCTTTCTCCTCTCATGTTATTCCACAAGCTTTTGTGGATACTTTTAACTTCATGTGAGTTCAAAATCATTTGGATAAATTCATGGTAGAAAATTCCATCGAGGGCTATTTAGCCGAAACAAAAAATCCACTTCTGGCTTGGGAAGGCCTTAAGCCACAGATTCATGGAGCCTGGGGAAATACCCTGGAGAAATTCTACAAAGGAAATTGCCCTTGCAGTGTATCCCTGGGCAGGCACCATCTATGGCCTTTCAAGACATGTTACTGGGCTGGACAGACCCATGGTCTTACTCAGCACAGTCAATTTTATGTTCAGTTTCCACCCTTTTCTTGTTATTGTAATACAAACACAGATCGTTATTCTCATCTTATTTTTTCAGACTCAAAAAGCAAACAATCTTGTGTCCATTATGTCGAAGAGATAAATACTACAAACTAAGCTGTCCATTACATCCAGGGCATTTCTTTATGCTTAGAGCACTTCTACAACCATAGCTGGATTCCTTTTTGTGTTATTGGCTTAAGCATAATTCACTAACGTTACACTCACATATCATGACATACATGATGTGCAATGCTACTCTGCAATATGTTGCACAGCAACAGTACATATTTGAAAAGCAGCTTCTCTCAAGAACTGTAGGACAGTAAAAAGGATTAAACCCAGCAATTCTATACCATCATATTTGAAAAATCTTGTGGTGGCAATGGTCAATAAACCTGGTATATCATTACTGCTGCACTTTTTATGGATGTTGGTTTTTTAGTTTTGTTTCTTTTAGTCAGATCAAAATCACTCTATTAAGCCTAAAGATCTACTTGTCTCCATGCATGGAAGCAATGTCGAATTCTTAGTAATGAGGACAAATTCCTTAAGCTTCTGACTGAATTTCTGCTTCATCCATCTGAAGTGTGTCATTATCACCCAGCAATTCTGTTTCAGGCACAGAGCCCTCTTCTTCCTCCTCCTCCTGGACAGGATTCTGGGCAATATCTTCTGTTCCATTGTGTGTGTCATCCGTGCCTTCTGACAGCAGAGCAGCCCTGTCGGCCACCGATGCATTGGAAGGTGCCGTTGTTACATAGCCTGTGCTGGTGGATCCACTCCCACTGTGGTGGGAGCCTGGTTTGGGAATGATCTGGGGAGGTATTTGCTGAGGAGCCATTTGCATTGGAATTTGGACAGGATAAAAATTGGGCAAGTAAGCACCATAAGCAGGCATTGGCTGGTAACCATTGACTGGAATGTAGAGTTGAGGAGGTGGGACCATTGGTCTCATCTGGCCTTTCATTTGTATGAACTGTGGTTGAGGGAAGGCTGGAGTTTTCTGCTTTGGTCCAATGTATCTAGCATTGCTGACATTGCTAACAGGGCTTGTGCTGAGAGAACTTGTTTGTGTGGTGTTGCTTGCCCCAGAAGTTTGCGCTGAGCTGTTGTAATTAGAAAGGTTTCCCCATGTTCTTAATCTGTTATGTATATCCTTAAATCTTGGTCTTCTATTGGGAAATTCATTCCAACACTCCAACATCAATGTGTATATCCATGTCGGGCAGTCATCGGGACATGGCAAAACCTGTCGGTTCCTGATCATCTCAATGACATCCTGGTTAGAATAACCACAGTAAGGCTGCAGGCCATAGCTGAAAACTTCCCACAACACAACTCCATATGACCATATATCCGAATCAATAGAAAACTTGCCATACATAATAGCCTCAGGGGACATCCACCGGATAGGAAGAAGGGAATTTCCCATCAGTTTGTAGTAATCAGCAGCATAAACTTCCCTGAAAAGGCCCAAATCAGATATTTTCACATTCAGTTTATCAAACACCAGTATATTTCTAGTGGCCAAGTCCTTGTGGACAACATGGTGGCTAGAAAGATATTCCATTCCTGAAGCTATCTGAGTCACAATGTGAAAAAAGTCTGCTGGTTCCAGAGTAGATTTTACTGTCTTGTCATCATCAGTGCTGCCAACATCAGAATGGGGAGATCTCATCACCAAGAACTCATGGAGATCACTGTGGGAACAATAACTAAATATCATACTTATAGGTTGTTCCTTTGTCACTATTCCCAACAAACAAACTATGTTTGGGTGCTGTAATCTTGATCTCATCATGGCCTCATGTTTAAATTCTTCCCGAAGAGCCAGTTCTGCTTTGTCTTTAAGTGTCTTGATGGCAACGGCTTGTGTCTGTTCACCTGGTGCTGTACCAAAGAGATGCCCCTTGTAGACTTTGCCAAACCTCTCCTCTCCTAGTTCCTCCATAAACCTCACAGTGGACAGATTAATTTCTTTAAGCTTAGCCTAAAACAAAATAGAGACAGTCAGTAAAAAATCACACTGTTTTCTGAAAAACAGAACCTCTTATTAAAGAAATTCTTGCAGTGGTTAGATCTCCAAATGGAAGATAAATTGGGCCAAAAAGACTTTTCAAGTTTTTTCCTTATTCACATCGGTATATTGATTTGATAGTTAACCTTGAAATGAATGACACTATTACCAGAAGTATAAATTGAATTCAATTGCAGGATAATGAGCATAATTATTTTTACAAAGGAGTGGCCACATTTCCTGCAAGATAAATGAATATTGGGTACAGAGTAAATCTGGCAATCAATGACATCTAATAACTGCATCTGTACTGTCCCAGCAGACCAGTCCCAAGCTGCTCATTGGAGGTCTGTCAGAAAAGCACTGGCTGAGGTGGCAGAGTCTCAGAGTGAACTGAAACATCCTTTCCAGCAAAAGAAGGAACAAAACCTCTCCGTTTCAGCTCTGCAGTAGTAGATATGCCTTTTCTCCTCTGGTACACCACAGGAACAGCCCCTGCCTGTGGGCAGCATTGTACAGTACACTTGCTGAGAAACCTTGTGCTAGCTCCAATGAAGAGGGAGGTGGAATTGGAGCAGAACAAAGAAGGCACTTCTGTCTAGTACTTGAAGGCAAAGGTTGCAAACCCAAGAGTGAGAAATCCCCACAGCATTTCTCCTGCAACTGGAAGTGAAAGCAAGGCAGTTTGTGATAGTGATGTAATGGGTCCTGACCAGCAAGGGATGGAGGAGTCCCTGACTGAGTGAGGTGAAGCTGGCACAGCTTCACACACAGGGCACCACAGCATGAGGGAACAGGGAAGGCTGGAAAGACATTTTAGCAGGTGATTTGAAACAACCTCTGATTTTAGTAGCCAACAGACTGTGGACTGCGCTGGAAAATTTCCAGCACACTTCAGACTCGGCCTTTAAATATTTCCGTTAACACACAAAACCAACATAATTTGTTATGATTGGTAATATTCATCAAATATTCTACAGTTTCCTGAATAGATGTTGCCAATTGTTCCAAAGTAAGCATTGTTTTTTAGAGCTTGCATCTTGCAAATGCTGTGATTAAAAATTCAACATTAGCTCTGAACAGGATTTTAGTGCAGACATCACTTAGCTGACCCAGAAAATCCTATGCAGTAGCTGACATCTGTAGACATGAGTTCAAAGCCATTTTCATTTCAACACCCTTTGTGAACACAGCCTTGGAAACATATTGCACCCCATTTCAGCTCTCCACTCACTTACAGATTGGAAAACCAGAGGTCCTGAACTGAAGGATTAGACAAGAAACCCCACTGTGCACCAGGCCATGTCACTACCGGGAGCACAAATGAGCTGCAGGCTGAAAACAGGACGAGAAGTTACAACATCTCTGGTCACTGAGACAACAGGCAGAATAGCAATGGATGGGTAAGGACAAATGCCATAAAATACTTCGCACTGAAAGCTGTTCCTCAAGGCCAGGATTTCTAGATACAGCTAGGAAGTGCAAGACCTGATTTTCCCTGAAATAGATGGCTTGCATAGCATCAAAATTAGGTCCCTTACAACATGGCTCGATTTGAAAATAAGACAGCCTGAGACACTGAAAATCATTACACTTTGGAAATATGCAGGCCTAAGCAAATTGTGTAAGAAATACCTGTTTGTGTTGATTAATGAGTGGCATTTCCATGTCTTGGCTGGGAGATGCCATCAGCTGGCGGCGCTGTGGTGTAGCAGCAGATGCCTTCTGCTTGTTTCTGCACATGCAGACGAGGAAGAAAAGGCAGGCTATTACCAGAGGGATGGCTATGCTGGGAACAAGGATGTAGAGGATTCCCATTTTGCTGTTGTCACGTGGACCTGTCAAGCACAGAAATGCTCATTGCTTAAAATAAGTATTTTTAAGACATTTGATATAAACGAAATTACTATGATTACTAATATTGTATTTTAAACAAAAAGTAAATTATACCTTGAAAACAGAAGTGTCATTACCCTCTCCCCCTTCTTCATAATTTTCCATTAAATATTGCAAAAAAACTTGACTGGACATAGCATCTAGCAGTATGAAGATAAACTAGGATCCTCACATTTAATGTGCTGGCTGTAACCATATTTGGTTAATTTTACTTTATTTTCAAGGCTTTCAGTTGTGGAAGCTGCAGAACACAGACCAGAGTGTGCATTATCTTGTTCAGGATATAAAAAAGAAGTAAGCAATCTCAGTCACAGTATATAAACCCGTGAAGTCAATGTGACAAACCCCAGCACAACAATGAAGTCTGGCCCACTCTCATAGCTTCAGCCATATCATAAACACTTGGCTCATGCTTTACTTCCAGGTGCTACTTCTGCCCAGAATAAAATAAATTTCACTTCTCATTGGCAGAGATATTAATCGTTCTGGACTTAATAGAACTGAAGAACTTTTATGTTAGAGTGAGAGACATGAAACAGCCATCAATACACTTAGTTCTGGAACCTTCCTAAAATACTTTTTCACTTAATACTCAGAGACTCTGGGAAAGCAGAGTGAGGTCCAAAATGCTGTACATCATTATGCTGGAATGGTCTAGGAGGTTTTCTGCAACCTGTGGTTTTGCTATTTGTGCCAACTGCTTTCACCACAACCACATCCCAGTGTTATGTTTATGCTATGTTACATGCAATGTAGAAATTTATTATAAATGTAGTATCACGTTACTGAAAAAAAATGAAGTAACTGAGAAATTTCATATAAGTTCTGAGCAATTTTAGAGATTCAGGTAATCCACGCTCATGGCTTCCATGATACATCTGTTGCTTCAACAGGAAACAAGCTTTTCTTCCTAATGAAGCATGGTATTAAGACACTGTTATATTCAAAGACCACTACCAATGTGTGACGTTTGTACCAATACAGGGAACTGAGAGGAAGAGTATTAAGCTGTGAGACCTGTGCTTTTTATTTTTGCAATCCATTGTGCAATATGGAGCCGCTAGCAGCTAATGTAGGACTGTACTGATAAGATCATCTGCTTTATGCATTTCAAACTGCTCTGTTTCTGCACTTCAAATAGTTTCTTTCCAACCAGGCATGGTGCTATATCTCCCTCTATAGGATTGGAAAATCCTTGCTGCCTGCAAAATGTCATGCAGAGCAATAGTAATGTACCCTTGAGCAGCAGGAGCAAACCAAACACATACAGGTGATTTGCATGTGCAATCTGGCATTTGACAGGTCAAAACACAAACTGCAGCATTATCATTAATTATTACCTCAGACTATGCCTCCAACATATAATAAAAAAGTCACAATATCTCAGTTGCAATCTCTGATCTCCTGAAAACAATAAACAATTACAATACAAAATGGACTTGCTGCAAGTTAAACATTTAAAAGCGCAACCCTTTTAAATTAATTTACTTGTAATAATCAAAAACATTCAAAATTACACAGGATTCAGGACAGTAGTAGGAGAAAAAAAGAAAGAGAATACATACTACAAGAAGGTATGTCACACAGTTCCATGCGTACGTTTTTATTCTTTGTAAAGCACCAGGGACCATCCATTTGACCTCCAGGATTTCGACAATACGCATGTCCTCCACCTAACTCTGGAAACTGTGTGCTTGTCAGGTCATGGTTGTGGGGACTCTGTGAGTCCCAGAGTTGGCAAGTGTGGCCAGACTTGGTAACACTGACAGTTCCCCTGTAGTCTGCTCCGGAACCGTTGTAGCACTGATGATCTGAAACACAGGGTTTGGGAAAATGTTGGAAAAACCAAAACAATCAAGGGACACCAAGATCAAAATGGCTGAAGTCCAGAGACCATGTACGCAAAAAAGTACTTAAATTTAGGTACTTCAAGATTTAAGTGAAAGCTGTTTGTTTTGACATTTGAGTTCTGTGGGTATCTGTATTTTGTACTCAGTTATTTCTGAATTCTGGCCTGGAATGTCCCAGCTCTGTGGCTACACACAAGATTCACAATTCTGAATTCAAACTGAGACTAAGGAGTATGTATGGACCTTTACCTACAAACACGATATGTTAAACTCAATTAGACATACGAGTTTCCCTTCAGAAAAAGTCCACAGGTGTCAACAATGGAAACTCCCTACCACCATAATCTTCCCATCTTCTTCACAATTCTCACTTGCTACAGAAATTAGTGCTATATTTTCTAATGTCTCTTGCTTATTTTTCCCTATTTTCATAAAGAAAGGATTCAGACTTTTCTTCTTCTTTAGATGCATCATTTTCATATCTGCTGAACTCCTATCTTTATTCTTTGTTTTGCTGCTATCCACTCTTCATACTTTTTGAGTGCTTGTCTTCCATATGCATCATCTGAACTGAATAATGCATTTTTCTGCATGTTTGCAACATTACCTTCTCCATTTTTCCCCTCTCCAGCCCTCAGGAACCCAGCTTTCTCAAACCCCACACGTATTCAAGTTACAGCTGTTTCACCAGCAGCAGCACCGCTGGCTCTGAGGATCAGGGACAGCTTTCACCAGACTTTTTATTGGTTTTGTTCTCATTAGTTTTGTTTGATACTTCTTCCCTGGCTGATTTGTCATTGTATTCTCAGTTATGTATTCTGCTTCTCAGTTACATTACATTATTACCATAAAAGCAGAGAGCTAGTCTTTCATGGCTCCATTACACAATGGCTCCAGCTCCTAGCTCCTATCAGACAATGGATATTCAGAGTAATCTTACCACACTTTGAACTTCTAGCATCTTTGGTCTCTTGGAGTTGTCTTGTTGAACTATGTAGGGGGTAGTGATTAATTGCTATGAAATGGAGTGGTCAGAAAAATTGTCCACACATAATTAGTGTCAACAGAACAGCCCTTCTACTCCTGGATGTAAATATAAATTCACAGTAGCAAGACCAATGTTTTCACCCCTCCTGTGTGGGTAAAGAAAGACAACTGCACCTCATACTCAGTTTACAGGATTGATATTCTTGTGGGTTTCAATATAGCAAGAATGAACATTAAGTGTTTCACTCCTTAACAGATCTTCCAGTGAAGTTTCAACAAACTATATGAGGTTTATTGATAGGTAAACAAAACTCAAAAATAGGTATATGGGGAGGCTCACCCCAAAAGGCAAGGACTGAGCTACAGGTGGAGGCAACACACTGCTGCCCCTTGCAAATCTGCATCATATCAGCTGTGTGAACACAGTTTTATAGCCCAAGGTGGTCGATATAACACTCTCTGGTACAAGGAGCATCCTTTAGCCTTTCTTGCCATCCTAACTATACCTTACAACAGTGCAAGATTATGGTTGGCATTAACAAGACAAAAAACAGTATTTCAGTGCTTGCTTTACAAAAAGAATGGCTGATAAAGTATTGTCTCTCAGACTCAACCCGAGGAAGCAACAGGCCATACTTTTTCCCAGTGATGAAATACCCAGGCTTACATCGACTCAGTCTCTCCACTGGGATCCCAATCCTTATGCAGTTGGCAGCTTCCAAGGTGTCAGGTCGTGGGAGGTCCTCACACTTAGGCAATTGTAGCTGCATCAGGATGAGGGGGTTTGACCTAGCAATGTTGTATTCCTGCTGACAGAGATCATTCTCCAGAACTTCACATTCATCCCGGCACAGCTCCCGTGGCTTAGGGGTCCGAGAGCGCTCGTCACACAGGGGAAACACGAAGTGGCAGAAGGAAGGTATAGCAAACTGCGAGCACTGGTCGGACAGATGCGTCGAAGTGCCAATCATGGTAAATGCAGCTGCAAAGGAACAAAAATACTGGTAAGTATTGATTCACAATGAACACAAGAAACAACTTAATTTCCATGTCATTTGCCTTTAACAACTTTAATCTTTCCTTGAGGGTCTGAAAGCCTACTGAGTAACAGGTAAACAAGGTAATTTCTGCTGTAAAAGAGAGTTTACAAATGCAGGAAACAAACACAGCATCCCAGCATCCCTCTGAAGTCTGAACAGAGCTTGTAGGACCTCATTTCTTAGGAAGTTACCCATGTGGTTGTCATTGCTCAGACTATTGGCATTTGGCTAATTTTAACTTGGAAAGATAAAGAGCAAAGGCAAGATACCAACAAGGTACTGCCAGGATACTGATATGTCTTTCCAAAGTTCCCAAACAAGGATCACATAACTTCTTCCTCCTATAGACACTTTGATCAATAAACAAAGTGTTTTTCTAGTTTTGTCAGGCAAAAAGAACTGTACTGTTGATATTTGGGGAGACTTCACTTATAATAGACATGAGAAGCTAATAGACAGCAGTTTTGGAGAAAATAAATGTAGTCAGTCCCAGCATGCTGATCACATTAAGATGAATGTCATAATGAATCAGGAATGTAATTCTCCCCTTCAGCTCTCAGCACCTACACACTAACATTTATCTCAAAGTTTTCTTGCACACTGCAAAGAAAAGACAAATGTGCCTGTGCATCGTGTATCTGGTGCTGAATCAAGTTTTAAATGTAGAAACATCCACCCCCCCAGTAAAGCATCATTTGTGAGTGAGAGTTGCTAGACTGCATATTCTACCAACTCACACTGCAAAAATAGAGGAAATGTCATTCAGCAGTCTATTTATAATGTATAAATAAATTCTTTCTCTCTTGTCCAGCTCTCTCCTTTCAATCATCTGTTTTCTCCCGACATATGCTATGAGAGAGCCTCTTCCTAAACACCAAACATTCAGCAAGCAGCCCCAAATCCAGCCTTTTATACTGTCTACACCTTTGCTTATTTAAATTCAGAAATATAAATGCAGGAATAAAACCATTTATCAGTCATGCCAGCAAAGCGTCATGCGTCAAAAGATAGCTGTGACATATCCTTGTACCAAAGACTAACAGGGAAAAAGTAAAACTGAAGGACTGAAGTAATCACTCTTGACTGTTTGAAACTTCACACTAAGTTTTGTGAAGGCATTCCATTACAGAATTTGGATCATCATGAGAGAAGGGTGCAGAGTTTACAATCATATCTTTATCTTGACGGAAGGTGCAAAAGCCAGAAGTACTGTGCAGTATCACCTAAGAGGTTTATATTTCAGTTATTAAACAGATATTAAACAGCACAGCAGAGACCTTGCCAGCCAAACACATATGCAGAGGTCAGACATCAGATCTGTGCACTATTCATTCACTGTTGTCCTTCCAAGCCATGTCTAAAGTTTTCCTCCAGAAACAACGTTCTTTTTTTAATCAAAGGCTGCAATTCTCACCTAATCACGTGGCCAGGACCAAACAACATGAGGGGCGGTGGAGACAAAGAATGCATATTTCTCACATCAATGCAGCAGGGAAATTAAAATCCAGAGTGACTATTTCCCACAGACTCAACCTTGCTAAATGTTCCTGGCACTGGACAGTAGATGTCCTCACTTCCCATGCACATTGGAACACAAACACCTACCATCAAAAATTGTATTTAGGCAGTATGGGCAAAACCATCAGCAAAATCTCAGCAGCAATTATTCAGTATGTTTTTTTCCTTTACCTAATAATGACTGCAATTGTAAAAATACCCTCTAATTTGCATATAGAACACCCAGTCTTGCAATACTTGCTGTACATATAATATGATTTATAAGGACCAATAACGTTATTAAATCCACAGGGTAATTTTGCATTAGGTGTTTGGTATGACCTTTAGAGGTATATAGTTTGAAAATGTTGTATTATCAAAATTCTGCTATTGCTGCCTAACTAGGCACTGGGCAGCTCTACATGGTGGTTCACAGTGTCTTCCTGAAAAAGAACAGTTCCATTAGAAATTCTCCTCAACTTCGGAACAGACAGTTCCACTGGCCTGCCTTGGAAATCTAACCAGTAATTGGTGATATTAGGGAATGAACAGTCAGGTCACCAATGCCCATATTGCATATTCCAGAACGAGTACAACTTGATCAATAAACATTTTCTGGATAATATCACAGGTTTTTTCCATTATTTGGTTTGGTTTTGGTTTTGATTTTTGAAAAGAACACTATTCAGAGAGTTACAGATTTAATCATTGCAGAGGGTTGACCATTTCCATATTGCTGAAATACATCCAAACAAGACAGAGATTATGTAGTTGGGAAAAAAAAATTGTATCAATAGTATGTATTAATTAATGACATAATGTTTAAAGAGGCTGGAATTACAACACAGTACAGGAGAAGGAAGGGAGGAGAATGAGTTGTGATATCATAAGTAAAGGCCAGCACCTGGATTCTGCCAGTCCTAGAATCTGGTCACCATCTCAAGAACAAGAAAAAAACAGACCTGGCTTTCAGGCTTAACAATAAGTCTTTTAGGTAATATCTTTAGGGAGTTAGATCTGACATGTGCAGTTAAACTCTTTTTGGCAAGATCATTAGCAAGTTATGCTAAAGTTGGAGAGTCGATTAGTGAGCTGCATCTGGCCAGATGCAAATCAGCTCCTGCTGGACTGAGTTAATTTGCTATATATTATGACAAACAGTTTGCTGCTCTGGTCCATGGATTCATTTGCTTGCTCTATTTTGTACACATCAGAGTCACAGCTGCTAATGTGAGCTAACCGAAATCCAGTCAAGAAAACTCATATTGATGTACAGCACATTAAAAGTCATTAAGGTTTTGGATGCCTGTTGTGACTCTGTACAAAAACTATGTTCAGAGAAAGGTTAGGTATAGGTAGAGCAAAGGAAGGTCAACTCCTGTTTTATATAAATCAGTGTGAAATCCAGACTCTGCCAGAATTATGCAATAAGGAATGAAACCCAAGGGAAAGGCCACCATACATTTTTTCAAAAAAATTAAAACCCAGTATTTTCTCATTGTATCACAAATCCATTTAAAACCCCCAAAATCTAATTTTTTAATCCATCATGCAAAAACCTCCAGTATAAACCAGAAGCTGTTAAAAAGCCAATAATCTGACTTTAAGGACATGGAAGAAGCTTTACATATTACCCCAGATACTCATCGTTTTTGCTCCAAATTTTTTTAACTGCTCAAGTGGAAAACATGTTCATGTCCTCTAAACCATAATATAAAGATACCTTAGTCATTGGCTGACAAAACTAGAAGGATGATAGCACTATTTATACTTCAATTGGTTACTTTCATGAGTGTTTCTTTTTCCCTGCTAAAGAGACATGCAAGCTTACCAGTAATTCGGTTTTCAATTTCCCCTTGCATCTGGAGGGAGTCCACATAAATGGTTCTGTTTCCAATGATTCGTGCACACGCAATTCCCCTGTATGGCTGACAGAACCCATCTTCATGGTAATCTTCTCTGTAAAAGACACGTTAGGATTTTATATGTAGATGTCTATCTGCCCCCAATGGATTTTTATGAAATATATTCTTACAAAAATAGGAAATCTCAAAATACTGTAAATCTGAAATTGTCCCATTCCGCAGGTGCAGCTTTTTCCTCTAATTCTCTCTATACTACCTTAGAAGCATTAACGAAGGACCTTGTAAATAGCTTACAGAAAGAAGAAAACAAAATCCAACATTAACTTAAAATAATAAACTAATAATAATGGGATTTGACAGATGAATCTATTAAAAAGCCTTTAGACTGAGACAGGAACATAGTTCTTGTTACATGTCTCCATGCATTTTTGGCATCCAGCTGTACCCCATAAAATTAGGCAGCTTGTTCTCTTCTCCCACTTCCCTCTCCTGCTCTTCATTTCCTGTAGTGGATAGCAGAAGAGATCTTGCCAAGCTTGAATTAAAACATGGAATCATTTTGAACTCTGAATTAGGTAAACAGAGTAAAGAGTAATCAAGGCTATAACCTCTTTTCTCTCTACCGAGAGGCAGTGCCAATTTTCTCTTTTAACATATATTTTAATACAGTTTTCAATTCAATGAGGCTTGGGCCTTTCACTCCCTTACGTTAACATAAATATTTTGGCACAAAAGTCCTAGCCTAAAGGCTCAGTGGTTCAACACTTTGTCCCCAAGGCCCCTGTAAATAATACAGAGCTGATCTGCAGATCATAACTGTCAGAGGACTGGAAAGGGGCTTTAGAGTGAGAGCACTTTCAGAGTAAATATCCAGTATGCCATGTGTTTCCTCTGGCATGGTACAACCTCTGTGCTAGGATTCACTGACCTGATGGATTCACATCATGCCATTTACTGCATGATGGACCAAAAATAGGTATAAGACATAATCTAGAAAATCATGTCTCTAAAGTAGGACATCTAAAAACTTAATTGGCTTTTATAACTAAACTGTTTAAAAATTTGAGATACCTCTGAAACACCAGTAACTTTTGAAGTATTACTTCAATGCTCCTCTGCACTTTGTACTTTATTATCTTTGGATATCACCACCTGTTTAGGTCATCCATGTTTCCAATTCTTTTACAAATACCTTCACCCTCCCTTAGGGTGCCACAGGATGAGCAGGACTAAACTGTCAGTGGCTACGTGTAAAACCCCATAACTTTAGCTGGGACAGTTCATCATGGAACCCTGCTGCCTGAGAACAGCCAGCCAACATCACCCATCTCCTACACGTGCCTACCACAGCCCCTTACATTGATACCTTACTCTGTCTTAGAAATCTCCTTGTTTTTCCCCTGCTGTGTCTCCCTGATAAAGCCCATCTCTTCAGGGAAATGTTACCAATATTTCTCACTCTTTGGCAGTGGAAGTTTGGGCAGTACTGTCTGTACAGCGTAACCAAAAGGTGGAACACTAGAGCTGCATCTCTCCTTTTCCTCCCAGATAGACAATGACTTAACAGGACTCTATCCATCACATATGCTGCCAGATAAGCCACATGAAGTGTATCATGCAGTTGTTATCCAGATATGGCTTTTGTTTCCTGTCACAGTATTATTGTTAAATATTCACAAAACAACATTGTGTCTACAAACTATGAAACAAGTTCTGCATCCACAAAGATATGTAAGATTTTTATTACGGTGGACGAAGTAAAGAAGGAGTCTTGGGGTCAACTACTCCCTGCAGTGATATTCTTCCATTCTTACAACAAAACCTGTAATTTTTTGCAACAATTGCATCATGCCTGAAGGGACAAAAATATCAAAGCACTTTGTCTGTGCCTGTTTTATGATCCTTGACCACCTCAGTAGGAAGTCAGCAATTCCCAAAAGTAGCTGAATGAATATGAAACCTCTATTTGACCTCTTTCTCAAGAGTAAATTCATAACCCTATCCTGCAGAACAAAGTCTGCAATGTATCTTACTGAAACTGTATCTCACACTTCAGGTCTCAGTTCAGGGTTCTCCTGCCAGCTCCGG
>VZRZ01002233.1:135575-201888 GCA_013398175.1 Climacteris rufus | reverse complement strand
GGGGGGGGGTGGGGAAAAGTGGGGGAGGGAAAGCCACTCCAAACAGCATGGGTTTGGTGACAAAACCAGTGTGATTTCTTACTTAGCTCAGTTTATTTATTTCTGTCAAGAACTTTTAAACATAGTTTATATACTATAAATACACACATGCTCTCCTCTCCCATGTTACAGTCAACCGCTGATTAAACTAAACTGGATATGACCATTACCATGGATACAAGCAAAAGTAAACAGTAACCTGATGTCAGTTACTCTGGCAGAAGCTGGGCTGTTATTCTACATGCATCTTTGTCAGGCCAGGGAACTCAGTGAATACCATTTGACTAGTACTAGCATTGAAAGAAAAAAATTACATTAGTCTTCCTAGGAAAGAAATTAATTTCAACAAAGCTGCGGAAGTGGAAGCAATAAAAGTTTCTTTATAGATTACTCTGTCCTTCAGCTACATGTATACATGGCAAAAAATTTACAACAAAAAGCAACCTGGGGAGAGTCTGATAAAACAGCACAGGAGTGGCATAATGCTCAGTTCAAACAGGAGGCCTTGGAAATACCTGAGGCTTTGGTACATGCTCCAAACCGTATGCCAGCAATTCAGTTGCTGATCAGAGCAATAATTAAAAGCTGCTGAAAATACTGACTCTTCAATTTCCTGCTGCTTGAGCTATAATGTCTGCTCTGATCAAGAATCCTGATGAAAGCAGAAATCTGACTCCACAAAAGGAATCCAGAAGAGTTCAATTTGTTCCACTTGCAGAAATCTTACAAGCTAACTTTTCTACCTTTGTTATTTAATTTCTGCATGTTTTAAAGCAGAAACCTACATTCCTACATTACCTTTTCTCACTAGTGATTTTCTTACATTTTTATAGAGTTTGTTTTTATTTTTTCCACAAGATAGAGTCAGGCATATGCTAAGTGTTGGTCTTTTTTGCACCTTTGCTGGAAGGCTGTATCAAAGACAGTGCACCTGGAAACTGAATTATCTTAGCAGTCAGAATGGAGGTAAGGTATATTCTCTTACTGAGTGAACTCTCCTCCCAATTACACATCATATGTTTGACCAGCATTTGGATGCAAAAATAAAATTGTAAAGAATACCACTAAACAAATCCTCTATTCTAAAACCCCAACTTCCATTGCATAGGATCAATATCATTAATTTACTAGGCCCACAAGGTGAACTTCTGCCAGAACAGTTCAGTTAAGAACTAGGCTTTCTCTAATACAAAGCAAAAGCAAAAGAACCTTCTATCTCAGTCATACACAAATTAAACCAAAATATTGATCCCACTTTTATGTGTAACATGGAATTTGATCAGGTTTACCAGGTCTGGAAACATTTTGAAGTACCAAGCCCTGATAAGCACTTCCAAGTTCCTTATCACATCTTATAAAATAGAGTCTGCCTTCAGGTTCATGGGCAGAAGTCTGTATGAAATGGAGGCTTAACCAAGCAAATAGTGTAGAAGAAATATGCAGGTTCCATTGTACAGTGCCACTCTTCCCATGGACAGGAATCATAACTTCTTGGGACATCTGGGTCTATAAAGGAAGAACTGAAAGGACCAGATGCCCCTGAATAGGAATAAAACCTTGCACGCATGAACAGAAAGCCCTGTAGATAGAGATCGTGCAACAAGATAGATATCTGCCCTAGAAGTATATATAAAGAAATTTCTAGGTGTCTTAGAACAAAACATAGTGAACATAGCTACCCCAATCCTCTCATTAAGCATTACTTTAATTTCAGATTTGACAAAGAAAAGACACCAAACAAAGTACTACAAAAGAAAATACATAGGAAACAAAGGGGCTTCTCTTAAAGGAAAATATGAAATGCTGAAAGAATACATTATTGCTATTTATGTAACACCAACTATTGTTTGCAACTGTCACAGCTGAACAGACCAGAGGGCATATGAAACAAAAAGACCCAGTAAAAAAACAGGCAACCATGGAAACTCTGATACTAAAATCACCTTATGAAACAACTAAGTCTTATGAGTGTTTTCAGTATGCTCCTGGTGTCCCTGAAAACACAGTAAGCGCAGACCTTTTGGTTTTTCTCAGAAATAGAGAAAACGCACGAAGCTCTAACAGTTTCAGGATTCACAGGATTCACAACAGGAATTATGAAAGCAGAATTGAGAGGTACAACATTCATTTTCTAGTGAGACACTTTTATTCTGATTGCACACTACAAGTTTTACTTACAAACACATCATCAACTTTTAAGTTAAATCTATTTTCCTGAAAATAGAAGAGACAAAACACTGTGCATCTGCCAAAGAAAGAAACTCAGAAACCCTCCAGAAAGCTCAGAATGAATAAGCTTTTCAACTGAATAAACTGAAAAAAAAATGTCATTCAATAATACCCTACTAACCTACCCTAGCAGTTACACGGACAGATACATTCTAAGCCTACACTTTACCAAAGTCAACAACACTAAGCTGATTCATCGACTATAGCAGGACATTCCAGAGGTTAGCTTTTAAAAGGTAGTAGAAGCTTTGTTACAGAAGTTTCCCACAAGCAAACAAAGTGCAATTAAAATTTCCTATAAATTTTCCCACAGCAAATCACAAACCTGAATCTTTGACCCTCTTTCGTGTTGTCCGGAGATTAAGAAACTTTTAATTAAGACTGTTAAATACTGAGAATGTTAGACCTCCCCCATCATATTCTGTTACAAGTGGAATGGCAAAGTAAGAACAAATGCACAGAAAACCACAGACTGTGATAAATGTAGGAAAGGACAAATTATTTATGTCAGCCTATTTGCTATTTGTAAAGAAATACATTTGGTATACAGTTGCTGATCTTTTTAGGAAATCTCAGGATTTTTGACAGTTACAACTTGATAACTAACATCAGAAGCTGTGTAAAGAGAATGATTATGACTGACAGTAAGATCAGAAGGAAAAAGACGGGCATCACATTCCAGGTTAGGAGTTTACTTAGACCAGTGTGTGGCTACTTCATAAATATAAAGCACACAAGTTAAATGACCTGCAATACAAAAAGAATAAAGGGTTTATGTTTAATCAAAGAGAGGCAAATCTCCCTGACTTGTAGGAAGGGCATTATAAAGGTCTGTAGTAAAAAATCAGGAATTTCTTCTTTTAATGTACGTATTTATTCATGACTTGTTTGTACTGAATCTCAAAAATCCTGACCCCTTATAATGCTGCACCGGAAACCATGTAATTTTTTACCCTTACTCTTGACATGTATCACATCATAGTGCTGGGGAGCAAAGTCTATTCACAAGAGGATCACTTTTCAATGGCTAAAATGAGTTTACATCCCCAAATACTCCCTTCCCTCAGAAGGCCACAGACAGGATCTGAGAGAAGAGAAACATACTACCCTTGTCATATGCCGTACCATATCTGTAAGATTTGCCTCTTATCAAAAACATAGTGAAAATAGATTAATGTTACTGTAGAAAAATACTTGGCACCTTCTGGACAGATTTGTATATTTGCCTTCAGAGAAAATATAAAATAAAACACTCAATTTCATGTTTCACCGTGAAGTAAATTTTGTCAAGAAAGGTTGTCTCTTCAAGCAATAGTTACAATGGGCTATAAAATTGTTCCTTCTCAAAGGCCTCCCATTGTGCACCAATCATTAATGGCAGTTTTACTATTGACATTCAAGGCAACAGGACCAGGGTACAAATATTTGGTGGAGGAAAAGAACAGAATTTTTTAAGAAGCATGGTTTGAACTATTACTACCCACTGAAGGGCTGGGCTAATGCCAAGTGCCTCTGACATCATCCATAACTTCTGCCCATACAGGGCAGAAATTCAGTAACACACACACATGAAGTTGTTGTTGGTTTTAGTGTAGTTTCCAAAATCCAGGTGTACAGGAAAACCTCAAAAAAAAACCCAGGCCCACAAACCACAAAACACCCAAAACTCCACACATTCATATCTGTGTCCTTCCTGCTGAAGCCAAGTAACTAAAATATGGCAGGGACAACCTGACTGCTGCATCAGGCCCCTGCCTGGATGGAGGCTACCCTGCACCGACATCACAGGGGAAGGGCACAGGCTTCCTGCCCTAGCTGTATTCATCCTCTGAACAAGCAGTTTCATCCTCTGGCCAAAGGTTTCTGCAAAGAGCCCACCTTTCTGGCACTTAAAATTGTTGTTTGCACATCTTCACCTGTGTCTAACAATCAGTGCTGCTGGGATATCAGCACATCAGTTGAGTTAACTCCTCAAAGAGACAATCAGAACACTACAATACAAGACAGGTGTAAAACATTTCCATTACACTAAAGGAATGTAAGCAATAGTATCAGAAAAGAAGGGGAATCTACTGTTAAAAAGTAAAAAACTAACAGGCAAGGGAATTTGTATAAATGGTCATAGCTCAGTTGAAGTTAATGGACCTAAGACAAATTACACTCACAATGGATATGGCCCATGACTTTTGCTACCGGATGCTTATTGAGTGTAACAACAGACCTAAAATTCAAGATTCCGTTATATTTAGCATGCAACTTGAACAAATATTTCTTGCTTTTTATCTGAAAAGTAGTACATCACAGAATCCTTTAGAAAATTTACTGAAAGTCTCAGTTACTGAACAAAGCAATTTTGTTGCACTTGATTTGAATATTTGTCTACTAGTTACTAAAAAAGTACAGTGTGAACTGAAACTCCAGATTCAATGTCTACGATCAGTAAAAAATAACAGCTGATCTTTATTCTACTGTTTCTACTAGATTATGGATGTGTTCGTATTAATCACAGGCTGGAGACAGCATTTTAAGCCAGCTAATAGATAAAACAACTAATTGAAATGTCATTTGTAAAAACACAGCTACAGATGGACTTAGTGTTTGCGACAAAATAAAGATGTTTTGTTTGTCAAAGAACAACTTGTAAACATTACAACAACCTAATTTCTAGGCTATTGAAAATATTTCCAGAAAGGATTATAAAATCAGCATTTTTAAGTATAAAGCTCAGACTCTAAAATCTGTCTCTAAAGCATAGTCCAAATAATGTTTTTAACAGATATTCTGATGTTACTGTGTAATGACGATTCTTTTAATACAAAATTCTTTAAAATAATTTCAAACACAAAAAAAAAGGGAGAGAACATCAATAGGGTTTAACCATATGCCTTGACCCAAATTAACCTCCTCAGTAGGCATTGCCTTATGTGGGTGTCAGCACTCCTAGTTGAGCTGCTGTGTCCTTGATAAAAGATGTCATGTTCAATTATTTAAGTGGATAAAACCAAACAAAAATAGTGTTATTTTCCTTTCTTTCACACACATCCTCCCTCTCTCCTGTAACATGTAAAACAGCCCTTACAGGCAAACATATACAAAAGAACCAATCACATAAAACTGTGGCAAGTTTCTCATCAGATAACGCTGCATGCTGTTGTGGTTTCTTGGTATCATATGCATTCGGGTATTTATTATTGCTTTGCATCTTTAGAAAAGGTCTCAGTGTACCAAAAAATGCTGCTGTTCCCAAGTACAGCAATCACATATGTAAGTATAGACATAGGTGGCAGGATGGCATTTACTACAATAACCACATAAAACAGTTAAGGAAGCAATCGGGGATGTCAATGTCCTGAATTTCTGCAAAAAACAGAGGACTAGCCCTAGATGTATAATCAGCCACAATCCTCTTGATTAACACATGTAACTTCAAACAGATGATCTAATATTCTGCCAACAACATTCTAATTTCTATTTCTGCCTGCAAACTCTCTCTTTCAGTTTACTCAAATGACATTTTAGTAAATTCTCCCTCTGCTTTCATAGGTGTTAGCAAGTTGGGATGATATCTTGCCATCACGAGTCAGCTGGCAATCCAAGGAAGGCTGTAGATCTGTTTTGCTGAGTGTCAGATATTTTTAACAGAAACACTTCTGTTACAACCATGGTTACTGAAAACTTGAAAAGAAAAACCTTCAGAAAACTGATTTCAACATATGGGAACTTGAACCTGGCTATGAAGCATTCCAGCTTCTCACTCACCAAAGAAACCATTATGAGTCTTCTTCACCACACCTTTTTTTTAAGGCATGCTATTGCCTCAGTGTGTTATGACTGTCTAATAAATTGTCTTTCTCTGACATCTCCAAGGAAAGTGAGCAGGGCCAACAGACGGTCTCTGAAGAGCCTCTAACAAGCAGCTCCCTATTGCCTCTGCTAACAGAGGAAAGCAAAATTCCTCTTAGTTTTTATCCTTCCTCCTCCTGCTATGCCACCCTGAGAGAGTACACATAGGTCAGCTCCAAAAAGGTCTTAGAAGAGTCCACCACTTGAAAATGTCATTATAACTGCTGCTGTATCAAACAGCAAGTGAAACTGACAGGGGCCATCCTGAGCGGCTCAGAGAGAGCTCCAGCACTGGGGCTGCCAGTGTCTTGGGTTCAGTGCAGGGGAGCAGACAGGTCCACCGGGGCAGCTGGGCTTCAGCAAAGCGAGACGTGACTGGGGGGGGCAGAGCTAAGAGACCATGTCAGCTGCCAGGGGAAACGGGAAAGCCACACAGGAGAAGCAGTAAATTCTGATGGCTGAAGTGCTGAGGGTGGGGCAGAAGAGACATCTGGCCCCACCAAGCAGACTAATCTTGGAACTGGGTTCCCTCTCACCCCTGGGAACAGGTGAGAGAAGGGCAGTCCATCTTCCACCAGGCTGCTCTGACCTTGACTAGTGTGACCCCTTGTCCCACCCTATAAATGCCACCAACAATAAGCTCAATATGGTAATTTTTTCTTCTAAAAATCCTGTAAGTTTTCAGATGGATATTAATGCATTGTGATTTATCTACAGAGGTAGATTTTATGCACAAATAGAATTTTTTAATTACAGTTCAGTTGATTTAAATCCATTGACAGAATTTTAATATGTATGCCAGGAAGACAGGTAGGAAGTAGAAAGTCTTGAGAGAAAGGATTGCCAAAGCATGGTTGAAAATAGCCATCCAAAGAGAGGAAGAGCTTAAAAGAAGGACAAAGTAATAATTTAAATTAAAAAATTAAATCCCCTGGAAGTGTCTGAAGTTTTTCATTTTGATTGTCTTTTTCTTTTTTTTCTTGAATGATGGGAGATATAAGCTTTCTACAAAGTTCTTTGTTTTTAATTAGAGGTTAAAAAGTTAAAATGTTTCTGTAAAAAAGTAAAAAGTCATTATTAATTTTTTTTCCCCAGAATTAAAAATGTTTTAATTGATCATGCCATTAAAATATGATCACTTATGGAAGAATCTGAGCAAATGAAAAAGTGAAAATAACCATTCTGGTATAATTTTCTTTTCTTCTTTGTTCTATCTTTTTTAAACAACAAAAGTGGTTTTTTTTATCTCAGTTAACACAGAGATTACAAATCTGATAGCAGAGAACCTTGCAAAACATCCTGAAATTATGATAGCATCAGCTATAAATTGGCTACATAATTCTATGTACAATTGTTAATCTTCAAAGTCTTTTGCAGAATACTTTTATTAAAACTACAGCAATATCAAGTATTTATGAACATATAATACTGCAGTGTCAGTTTTCCAGTCTTAAGGAAAAATTAGCATATTCCATCTCTCTGAAAAACCTGACATCAACTAAACTATGTCTTCAAAAACATCTAAGAGACAATATTAAATATTTGTTAGTTTCTCTGCTCACTTTTATGGATACAATATGAGTTTATTCTAGGCAGTGTTGCAGAAAGTTACAGTTGTGAATACTTCCTGATATTAGAGACTATTATCATAGCTTCTCTTTGATAGGGTTTATCTGAGATGAAACTTTCCACATTCCAAAGATAATTTGTTTGTTTGTTTGTTTGTTTTTTCTTACTTTTAAAGAAAGTGATAGATCTTTCAAGAAATAAGGCCAGGGCATCTTTAGTATTTAATTTCTCTTTAGAAAAAAGAAAAATTAAAACCCCAAACAAAACCACTACTAGGAGGAGCAGCAACTTGGTTTTGATGCTGTCATACTGTCTTGCTATTGAGCAGACACCTGAGACTGACCTTTGGCTGCTCCCATGAAACACTGCCTGAATTTGTCCAGTCTTTATGTAGTTTCCACCTTAACACACTCATCAGCCCAGCTAGGAGAGTGTACCCAATATTCGCCAAATACCCTGTATACAGCAGGCTTTCCATTCGTGTGTGAGAAAATAAAATTGCTTGGCATCCATGATTATCACGCCTCAGGTTAACTGAGGCATTAGGGTGAGGAATTTGTAGAGGGCCCAGGAAGACAGGGACATTGGAAGCAGAAAGAACAAGCAGGTCAGGGATGGCTACAGTGTCTACGACCATGGGAGCAAATTTGGAGCAAAACATAATAATTTTTGTGTCTCACCATTACTTCCTGTCAAGGGATGAATAAATATGTGTGTCCTCTTCTGGGCTGGCCTGTACTGGAGACAGCAGTCTATTATTAGTACTATCCACTTGTCATCTGGCTCCAGAGGTTGAGGTTGGCTAGTATAGCTAAGAAATCCAGGACTCATGAAATAATTCTTGTGTGTCATCGTAATTTCACATAATAGGATTGTTGATTTTCTCCAAATTAGGAAATCTAGCTTTTTCTCCACAGGACATTCTGTGCCACTTTCAATCAAAACTTCTAGAGCTCTCAAAAAATTAAAAATAAACAGACAATCTTCTACTTCAGCCACTGAAAGAGGGTAGAAATGAACAAACTTTGGATCTGCAACTTCCCTTTTCTGGAGCTGGGCTAACAGCACCCTGAATCATCCAAAACTTCTGGGAGGCCCGGGTGTTTATCCAGACAGGATGTAATCCCAAACGATCATTTCCCCTTACATTTCTTCCTTTGGATTTAAAATTACTTACTGAATGTTTATTAGACCTTATTTTCAAAGACTCCTCTCTTTTTTTTTTTTTTTCTTATGTATAACCAATTAATGCCTAATTATCACATTTTTCCATTTAAATCTTTCCACAATATAATAGTGGATGCTGCATTGTTCCACTGGCAAAATAGCTCACATTCCAAAGTCAGAATTAATTTATTTTCAGATGCCACACACATGATGTTATGCAAACATTATTAGCTTGATAGCCTGTGAGCAAAAATTGTACCAACACTACAGCTCTGCAAATTAATGTAATCGGGTTTAACATAAACAAATTCTTCACGAATCAAAGTATGTGGAAAACTCGATTAGGTGAACAAACACTACCCCAAGTTTAGCATTTCAGCATTTAGTTCTTAATGCTTAAAAACTGAGATCCTGTATATGCTGATATATCTGTCAGTCTGAACCACAGAGAATTTAAAAGTACAGAGATCACCCATTGCACATTCTTGATGGAATGTCTGAATCCTGAAACTATTGACTTTGTGTTAAATTTTTGCTTTTCTCTCCATTCCTCAACCTTGTATTAAAAAAAAATACATAGCTAAACTTCATTACACACTGAGGTTGTCTTTACTACATTAATTACCAAGTGCAGTATGACAATGCTACTTGCAGCTAATATCACCACAGCAGCTCCAACCTGAAAAGTGACTACAGCTTTATCCCTGCAACGTGGCACACCCACAAGCATGCCTTAGCTTCAAAATTCAGATTCCTGCATAATTTAGCAGATCTTTGAGCTGAGAATAAGTTTTTTATGTAATGTAGCATTTTATGGTTGGACTCAATGAACTTAAGGGTCTTTTCCTACCTAAATGATTTTATGGCTGGAGAGCTGCTTGCAGAGAGGGATCTGGGGGTGGTGGCCGGCAGCAGCTTGGTGTGAGTGAGCAGTGTGTGCCTGGGCAGCCAGGAGGCCAGACCTCACCCCGGGCTGCATCAGACACAGCATCACCAGCTGGCCAAAAGATAGGATCATCCTGCTGGATTCCACCATGGTGCAGCCTTACCCTGAGACTTGAGTGCAGCGCTGGGCCCCACAGTTCGAGAAGGACAGGAGGTCCTTGGATGGTCCAGGAGGAACAACAAAGCTGGTGGAAGGGTTGGAAACACTATACCATGAGAAGTGGCTGAAGATTCTGGGTTTGGCTACTTTTGGAGAAAGGGAGGCTGAGGGGTGACCTCACTGCCCTCCAGCTTCCTGAGAAGGGGAGAGGAGGAGAGGGATGTGCTGGTCTCTTCTCCCTGGGATCCAGCTACAGTATAGGTGGGAATGGTTCAAAGCTGCATCAGGGGAGGTTCAGACTGGACATTAAGAAACATTTCCTTACCAAGAGGGTGGTCAAACTTAAACAAGCTCCATAAAGACGTGGTCAAGGCCCTGTGCCTGTCAGTGCCTTAAAAAGAGGCATTTGAACAATCCTCTTAGTAATGGGTTTTAACATTTTTAACCCATGGAGTGATCAGGGAACTGAACAAAATGGTCCTTGCAGGTCCCTGCCAACTGGAACTACTGTATTGTATTGCATTGTATTATATTTTATTTTATTGTATTTTATTCTATTATTTTTCTTTACTTCCTTACTAATTGTTTTGCAATATGGAACTACTTTCTTGTCATTAAGCAGGTATAAAAACAGAGGTTTGTCAACACAATTTAGCAAAACTGTGTCAGATGAAAGTATAAGGATTTCTATAGGCAGGTCAGCCTGCTGAACTAAGGTGATGTTTCCCAACTTGAAGGAAAGTGTGGTGAGGGAGGAGTAAACGTGCTTTCTGGCATGCAAATAAAACTGCTAGAAAAACTTGTATTGGGGAGGACTATGTGTATGTGCATGCATAAATATTTATAAAAACAAAGGTTCTGTGATGTATCATTGCTTGTGTCCACATAAAATAATCCTTTGCCTCTACTATGTCAGCATTGGAGTGAATAAAATGAGAAATTGGACACTGATTAAACTTTTTGAGCTGTATGAGAAACTGCTGATGACACGTGATTCTTGGAACCTTATTTTTAAAGTAGTATTACCTCAAATACTTCAGCTTTTAGATTTAACAGAGAAGTACCAATTTAAAAAAGCAGATTTCCTTACTTCATTTTCCTTCTCTTTTTTAAAAAACAATCCCTTCCATTACTGTTAATTTTGGTTTTGAATACAATTGTTCAAATTTTACCAGTTTGTACCATCTGCTTGACCTTTTCTCAAATACACTAGATTAGTTGAATCTAGTTTGTTTGGCTCTTTCAAACTGAAATAGAGAACATAATAATAGAAAAGTAGGGGAAAACTAACCATAAAGCCATAAAAATTGAAAGGATGATTTATGGTGTGCTGTTCCAGCATTATCTCATTTTGTTAAATTACCTACTTTTCATTAGAATAGTGTTCCTTTATCTTCGTGCCTAACTACAACATTCACCTTTTTCTTGTATGCACTTAGAGGCTATTCAGCATCTTAAGGAACTCTAATTAAACTCAATGTGGCATCAAATACCTACAGGAAGTCTCAGGGACATATAACTGTCCTTTTGTAAGACATACAATAAATACTTTGAATGCCATTTAAGCTACTGAACAAATGAGAGTAGCGGAGGGAGAGAGGGAAAAAGTAAAATCCAAACACAGTAGAGATTGCTGGTTATATCAGGGGTGTCCAACAGCTGCAGTAGCTACTTGCCAAAAGCCCAAGGGCCATTACTACTTTCAATATCAATTTACATATATCCTTACAGGGAATAACAAGCGTCTTACTTTGCTTGCAACTTTTTCCGTAGTTTAATATAAACTGTTTCTCTGAGCTGCTCAAACCTAAGCACCTGTTGCTGATCTGGAATTTGCTGGAAGAGGATGTGTTGGGGTCACATATTTACAAAGAGCTGTAACTGGCTCTTTGCCATGTGTTGCACATCTTATGAGTCGCACCTTACAGCTTGCCCAATTATGACAGCCTGGGCTTTTCTGGCTGTCAAAAACTTAGCCACTGCTCTGCAGAGTAGCAAGCAGGCTCTCCCAACACATAGACTGTGGGTGAATTTTCACCTACAGAGAACATCAACTCCCTTTAACATCAATATACAAGTTAAATGGTCTAAATTTTGGAAAGGGAACTCTTAGGACATAAAGTGTTTGTGTTCTTTGGTGTACTGCATGCTTGTAGCCCTACATATAAATTAATTACATTTAGTAAAATGCTTGATCCAACTCAATTAAAAGTATCTTGACAGTACTGCTAATCACAGGTGGGAAAGTGCTTGTTACATTCAACCCTAAGTTAGCTTAACTGTAAGAAATGCAACTAATTACTACTTCTTCCTAAGGTATTTAGAAACCTTGCACAACTACAGGCCAAGTCCTATAGGGTTGCCTTCTTGTCTTTGCGACCAGGCTCTCTCACTAAAGCAGTGCATCTGCATTACACTTTAATTTACACAAGGGCATTTGATTCATACAGCAGAAGAACAAAGGTAAAGCTTTCCTTGACGCTGCTTGATTCTGACGGCGCAGAAAGAAGAGCCAGAGACAGCTGTTCAGGTTCAAAGGAAAGGAAGGAAGGAAGGGGGCCACAAGACCCACCTTCTTTAATTCTTATATACCCTTTTAGAAATCACTATTCATTGGAGGAAATCAGTTCTTCCTCCTTCAACTACAGTGGTCAAAGGGAATGTCCATCAAGGGTCTGTGTCCATGGGAAAGGAATGCATATGAAAAGATAGAGCTACAATAACATGCCTATATTTACAGAAATATAACCTTGAAAACTAGCTACCATGGGATAATTATTTTCAGCTGCAAAGAGCAAGGCAACAGTAAAGCTTTCCTGAAGATTTATTTTTAATCACCTTTGCACATGCTTAGTTTCCTTTTTTTTTGGAGAGTTCTGAACAATACTGGTTAGTGAACATAACAGATTAAAACAAACTATTATTTTCCCCTATATATTCCCTGTCAGCTGGTTTCTTCAGTTCTTCCCTTGACAGAAAGAAAAAAGCCTACCACTTGTAACAGTTTCCCCAGATAACAAGTTGCAGGAATACAGACACTTGTGTTTTCTCCAAGCTGCTATGCACATTAGTTCAAATACACATTTGACTTTTAAAATTCATCAATTTTGCAAGCACATTGAATTTCTGTTTCTATCACTAAGTACTATAAAATTTATTAGATTGTTCATTATTATTTACCTGTGATTAGAAAACATTTAAGTGTAAGATTAAACCTGAAGAAACAACATAGTGTGGGAAAGTATTGTGATATGGTGTGGTGCAAAGCAACCCAAAGCAGTATTTCCACTGCTTTTTAACTCTGTATTGAATTACCCATATTCTGGGGTTTAAAATGATGGGGGCAAAAGTATTTTTTGAAACATGAGTAGCATTAAGATTAAAAAATCCATTTTTATTACAGGACATATTATGAGCTTCCTTTGAGTACACCCTACATCTCTGGGCAGAACAAAGTGTAAATTCTAGTTATATGTTAATTTGTGATGTTGTTTGCTTCTGAGAGTTTCTAAGCTTTGTCCTATGCAACTAGAGGAAAACATGAAAAATTGCACTGTAAAATACACAAGAGAGAAAAATTTAGTGCAACCTTGGGTTTAGTTCTGTCCTTCCTCCAAGTTTCCTGTCTTGACCTGAAAGACTAGCAAAGGACATTTCAAATGACGAAGTCAAAAGCAGATCTGAGATTGTGGATCAAAATCCCCTGAAAGGAGCCCCAAACCCACAGGAGGATGAAATACAGCCTCCCTCTCAACCTTGAGAGAAAAAAAGAAAGTGACACACAGGCACTAGGAGGGAATTGCAGCATGTTCCAGCCAGATCGCGCAATTGGATTGTCAGGGAGTCAGGAAATCTGCCAAGACAAACACATGCTGTTTAATGTAGAGCAGCCCAAGATAATCTGTACCTCAGTTCCTTACTCATAAAACTGGATAACATTCCATGCTTTATGGGGAGAAGAATGTACTCTAAACATTTTGAAATAATCTGATCCCATAGTAGAGGAAGACCAAATTTCCCAAGATCCACCATCTCCATTCAATGTACAAAACATGGAGAGACAAAGGTTAAACAACTTGCTGCAATCGCACACAAAGACAGGAGTACACTCAGAAATTTAATCCAGGCCTCTAAAATTACAGTCCAGTGTTTTAATAACAAAATCCTTCTTTTTCCTTGATTAAAACAGGAAACGAAAACACAAGTATACACTTACTCTGTAACTTCAACATACTACCACAAACATCTTAGAAAAACATACATAGTTCAGATACAGTTGTCTCAGCCACATGAGTATTTTGATGAAACAAAAGGCATGCATGTCATTCTGGAGGAAGCACATCATCAAACACCTCAAACATTCTCATGGGCCTGAACAAACACTGAAACTTCTGAATTGAGGCAGCCTTGTATTGGTTTTAAAAAACATCTGTTTATGTGAATTTTAAGATAATCTTGTATAATTTACAGGATTAACAATGTTATCTGGGCTAAACTGCACTGAGACCAAAGACATTGGCCACAGCAGCTGAGGAAAGGAGGAAGATACAAGTGGTACTTCTGTTTCATGGTAAGGAAAGCATTCTTCCTTATTAGTGTGATGTTAGATACCTCTGTTTTGACAGAGGGATTCGTCTTACAAAATTATTTGCCCCCTCAGCTACTGCCTTTTACCTGAAAGACTGCAGTCAGGGGCAGAGAAGTGGCCTGGGGGTAAAGTACTCTGATTATCCACTCCTTTCCACCTTCTTTCCCAAGACCCTATATTCTCTTTTCCATCTTGTAATTACATGGAGATTTGTCACATGATGAAAAGACATTTGTTTTCACCATAAAGATGTATGAGTGCCCATCATATGCAGAAAGTCCCTTTCGGGGTCACAAAAAAGATGTGCTCTGTGATATGCAGACCATGAAGAATAAATCGCCCAGGAACCCAGTCTCAGGGTTCTTCACTAGAATTTTAACACAGACACATTTCTAGTTTTTAGACATTCTGTTTTCCATTGTTTTGTTCCCAACTACTATTGCTTCATCACTTTTCTTCCATGGACTTAACCTGAAACATTTTACTGATGTCCCAAACTACTTGAAAATTAGAATTATTTATTCTAAATAATTAATACCTCAAAAATTCCTCTCCAAAGTTATGATCTGTACTTGATGACAGTGTTTCTTCCCACATATTTCTCCTTCTAAGTCTCCAGCATACAAGCATCAAAGGCTGCAAACCCAGAACTGACCTCAGTCAGAGTTTGACAAAACAGGGACTTCTCCAAGTTTCTTGGAAAGCCCAGTTCCCTTGCACAGGGCTCTGGAAGAAAATGTTCATCTCCTGGGACCCTGAGCGGATTGTTGAAAGTTCATGTAGGGAAAAGTGCAGCACTGACAACAGAGACAATTTCACACATAGTTGGCAAGGGCTGAGTTTAAGGCCACTTCTTTCTGCCTGTATTCTGTTGTGCCTTCCTCACTTCCATCCCAAGCTCCCTTCAAGGTGGCACCACTACTGTCAAACTGCTTCAAAATAGAAATTTGCACAATGGGTAAAATTTAATCTAACAATTCAATTCAAAACAGATGTATATTAGAGTAGAGAACATGCAGCCTTTTAGGACAATATCTTCTAAGAGCAACACTTCTAGAAGGAAACACAACTGTTTCTGCCCTCCGATTCTTGGACTCCAAAATATTACCATCCAAGTATGACCATCCAAAATATTACTTTGTTTTAAATCATGGCAAAAATTATTCTCTGGTAATTGCTAACCATTTATTTTACTTTCACACACTTGCACCTTTCTGAGCAGGTAGGATGTCCATCTTTTGGAAGGCAAAGACAATAATGCTAAAGGTAAAAGCATAAGGCAGTGGGAGAAAGGATTGCCGGATTGTACTCTAGTAAAACAACTCTTTAGTAGCACAGTCCTATGGATAGCAAAGGCTGGTCAGAGACTATTTTTTTGACTGTGTTTTGATTTTATTTCCTTCTTAAATTAATTTGTACTAGCTATTACTCTTGTTTATAACTTTAATACTTTTGATCAATAATTTGGATAGATTATAATTCTCCATTTCTACAGAAAAATCCCTAGAAATTTTTACACATATGGAACTTAACAGAAAATAGAGACCTTACCAAATAATCCACTGCAGTTTAAGACTATGCATTTGGTTGAAGGTTTTTACATTTAGATTTTTATGAAAACATTTTAACTTCACTACCTGAAAGTCAGGATGCTTTTTTGCACTGGCAAGTCTGACTGCATAACACACATTTGCTCTCTGGCAATATTTACTTGCAGATTAATTCTAGAAATCCAGATCATAGAATGTGTAAAAATACCTTTGAAGATGGTATCTACATAGGTAATGTTTCTTATCCCTTAGCATTAACCAGGCATAATTTTAAACCATGTTACGATGGTTTTATGTCTCAGGTTTCTGCTGAAGCACATCTTTTTTGAAGCACTAAGACCAGCAGCAACAGCTCTCATGGGGTTCAGCGAGAGGCTGCACTGTGCAGACAGCAAACGGAAGGATTCCTTTGTACCATGAGAGCTCCTTCCAAACAGTTAGGTATTCCTTTGCCTTTCCCCACTTCTCCCATCCTTTTTTCTGGCTTACAAAATGATCTGCATTATTTTATACTAAATATTCAGGTTTTTTAAAAAAATAAAATAATTACACCACCAAAACATGGCATTTTGAGTGACTGATTTTCAAAAAAAAGGAAACAGAAACAAGCATGCAATGAGGCAAAGATCTGTAATCCCTGAAAGCTTCTGGGCCTCATACAGTAAGACCCTCATGACTTCTCACTAGACCTTTGACCTGACCTCATTTTTCTGAAGTTTCAGGTTTCTCTTCAATCTAGTGGATATTAAGGAGAAAATAATCTACTAGCAGTGTACTCTTCATTTCATCTTTTAATGGCAGGCCCAGAACAATGATGGCACACTACTGCTTCTTGTACAACCAATGGTACAAGACCCATTGTGAAGTGTCATAAGCCAAATAACAGGATTTTAAAATTTTTTTTTTATTATCTCCTTCTTTATTTTAACTTAGGATTCCAAACCAGCAAAGGCTGAATAGCAAAGCATTAAAAACTAGGCAAAACCAGGATGAAAGTGTCTTGGAAACCCTAATTTGCTTTCACTTGAGGGAGGGCATATAGTTAAGAACAACATATCATATAAATAGTAATTTTTTTTCACTATATCAGTTGAGATGTTTTATTTATGTTGATATTTGTAAAATATTAATGAGCTCATCCTCTGTACAGGAGAAGTGCTTGGAAAATACTAGGGAAGCCAAAAGAAATAAGATTAATTACTTGCTTTATAACAAAAGTGAAGCAATACAAAACTTGGTTCCTAGGTTTCTTGGTCTGACATAGGCCAGAAAAGAAAGGCCAAGGAAAATGTACCCCATGATAAGTAAGCAGGATGAACTGGTGGTGACTGATACAGAAGATGAGATACTCAATGACTTCTTTGCCTCAGTCTTCACTGGCAGATAGCTTTCCCACTTGGGTCAAGCCCCTGATCCTCTGTGTGGGTGTGGGGGAGTTAGCCCCCTCCCACTATAAGTGAAGAGCAGGTTTGGGATCACTTGATAAAGCTGAATAGCCTCAAGTCTACGGGACATGATGAGATGCATTCCAGAGTCCCAAGGCAACTGGCTGATGTTGCTGACAAGCCAATCTCCATCATATTTGAAAAGTTAAGGCAGTCAGGCAAACTTCCTGGTGACTGAAAAACCGAAACATCACTCCAATTTTTAAAAAGAGGAGAAAGGAAGATCTGAGGAACCACAGACCGCTGAGCCTCAGGTCTATGCCTGGGAAGATCATGGAGTAGATCCTTGCATAAAAGACAAGGAGGTGACCTGAAACAGCCAGCACAGCTTCACTAAGGGGAAATTGTGCGCAATCAACTGGATGGTCTTTTATGATGGAGTGACAGCAAAGGTCTATAAGAGAAGACCAACAGATGTTATCAATCTAGACTTCTGTAGGCCTTGATACCATCTCACGACATCCTTATCAGCAAATTGGAGATACGTGGATTTGATGGACTATGCAGTGGATAAGGAATTGGCAGGATGGATGCAGCCAGAGAGTCATGATCAAAGGCCCTGTGTCCAGATGGAGGCCAGTTTCGACTGGTGTCCCTCAGGGCTCTCTCTTGGGACTGGTGCTCTTCATCAAAGACACAGACAGTGGGATCAACTGCACCCTCAGTAAGTTTGGAGACAACACAAAGCTGAGCAGTGCTATTTACACAACAGGAGGATGGGATGCCATCCAGAGGGACCTGAACAAACTTAAGAAATTGGTCCACGAGAATCTCATGAAGTTCTACAAGTCCAAGGGTCAAGTGCTGCACGAGGGTTGGGGAAATCCCAAACATGAACACAGACTGGGAGTTAAAATCATTGAGAACAGCCCTTTGAAGAAGGACTTGGGAGTTCTCATGGATGAAAAGGTGGACATGAGACAACAGTGTGAGCTCTCAGCCCAAAAAGACAATTGTGTCCTGGGCTGCATCAAAAGCAGTGTATCCAAAAGGGTAATGGAAGGACTTCTACCACTCTACACGGCCTCATGAGACCCCATCTGGAGTCCTGTGTCCGGCTCTGGGGTCCTCAGCACAAGAGCGACATGGATCTCGTAGAGTGGGTCCAAAGGAGGCCATGAAGTTGATCAGAGGACTGGAGCACCCCTCCTGTGAAGACAAGCTGAGACAGCTGGGGTTGTTCAGCCTGGAGAAAGAGAAGATTTGGGGGAGATCCAACTGCAGCCTTAAAGCATTCTCACAGAAAGGAAGGAGGAGGACTTAGGGCAGGACTAGGGGCAATGGCTTTAAACTGGAAAAGGGCAGGTTTACCTTAGATGTTAGAAAGAAATTCTTTACTCAGAGGTTGGTGAAGCACTGGAACAGGCCGTCCAGAGAAGCTGTGGGTACCCCACCCATCAAAGGTTTCAAGGCCAGGCTGTGTGGGATTTTGAACAACCTGATATAGTGGAAGGGGGCCCTGCCCATGGCAGGGAAGTGGGAACCAGATGATTTCTAAGATCCCTTCCAATCCAGACCATTCTATGATTCTCTTTTCATCCTTATGACTGGGGATATCCTCAGCAAGTGAGCCCAGGCATCTAACAGAAATCACCAAATCACCACTGAAGTCGAAATGACACTAATAAACAAAGGATTCTAGTCTTGCTTTACCTGACTTTTCCAATTATAATAATACAACATGGCTTAATTTGCAACTACAGCAACCTAAGCATTTTACCTATTCATTTTTAACCATTCTTCCAGCCCATACTTGCTCTGTAAACAATTACTGTTCAAACGTGACTGTGTGGTAATTTGCTTGTTCAAAATATGAAATAAACAAGCAGAAGTTTCTCAAGAAAACTCAGTCAAATCAAAACCCACTGTAACACAATGCTACCTCTGTTGAAAAAGCTGCATCTATTCTGTGAGTTTTTGACCAAATTAGATATTTTTAGCAAGAACAGCGTGGTTGCAGGCAGTGTTTACTGAGTTTATGAACTAAATTCTGACAGAACAAAAGTAGTCAGAGTACATTAAGTAATTTTCCAAAGAGTACTTACTGAAGATTGTGATTTGGGCTGTTTGTTGGACCTGTGAATGTAAAACAAACAAGCATTGCTGACAAGTTTAGCTCAAGGACAATGTCATAAAAAACGTCAATAGTAATCTAAAGGAAATTGTCTCTTTAAGGAAGGTTTGTCTCAAGATTCAAACAAAACCCTCTGCATTCCTGAATGTAATTATATTTGGTTATTTTCAAAGCCACAAATAAAAATCACATGAATTTACTGTCTGCTCCAGTAGCAACTAGAGTGGACTAAATTTGTATTATAAAATATATTCCACCATAAAAACACAGGCTGTTAGACAAGGTGTTATCTTGACACATCACTTACCTTTTAACAAGCCCCATCTGAGCCTTACTATCAGAATTTATAATGTGGCAAGGGGATGAACAACTTTTGTCACAGCAGGAACATGGTCCAACACTCAGCACTTCAATACCCAATCACTACAAACTAAACTGTGGAGTTAATTATTTACATTATAAAATCAGGAAATTTTAGAAAAATGCATTTAAAATTTTTTCTCCCATTGCTCCAGAGGCAAACTAAATAAAATGTTTGCTCCCAGGTTGGATGATTAAGTCTCCAAAATGCAATATGAGTACCTCTTGAAAGGTGTGGTGTACCTTCCCATGTCAAAGGACAAAATTTGAGGCCAGGCTTCATGTAGCAGTACAGAGCTGGTATTTATAAGGCCAGAATTAAGAACGCAACACAGAAAACCATTTCTTGTTCTTCTCTTCAGTTTTTTGGGTTTTTTTACAGACAGAGTTCAGCAGTAGAGTGACAACTACAGGCAATGAAATGTTACCTTTTTGTACTTTATACTGGCACTTTTTAAATTTTTTTTCCTTCACTATGTATTTACAGACCTCTACATCTGTATTTACTTTCTTTTATTACCAGTAAATAGGTATCAAGTTCAACTGAGAAGCTCTGTGGTGGGAGAGAGCCCCCAGGCACTGACTTCATTTTCTTTTGTGTTGAGAATTTTTCTTAAAACATTAATTTCTTATTATACTATGGTTAAAATTAATACCTACTCTACAGAGCAGTCTGACTAGTTATAAAAGCCAGGAACTCACCAAGCCTGACAAACAAAACTCCTGTTGCAGTTATTGTCTTCATCCCATTCGAAGCCACACATTGGTAGTATCCTGTGTCTGTGGTATCCAGATCCTGGATTCTCAGACGTGAACCATAATCTGTTTTTCTGATGATGATCCGTCTTGGCTCCTGAACCACTGGAGCATCGTTTTTTAGCCATCTGACATTTGGAGATGGATTTCCTGCTACCTTGCAGTGGAGGATTGCTGTTTGCCCCTGGACTACAGTGATATTGTTTACTGGTTCCAAGAAGGTCAGGAAGTAACCTAGGAGAACAAAAGGTCATAAAAGATCAAACTTCACTTGGGTTGCAATAAAAGCCTGCTCAAAGGCACTTTCCTAAGAGAGAACATTGGAAATAATTTCAGTTTTCTTTCAAGCATATACTCAAAAAATGAAATTTGATGTCCTAAGCACACTATAGCATCACACTCCAATTTGTCTTTCCTTGGTGATTTCACATATGTGTTCAGGTAGATATACAGAATAGAAGATTAAGCACGAATTGATACCATTACAATCCTAACTCCCTATTTGGACACCTATTTTGGAGGAGTAATGAATGATTTTTTCTACATCTGACAATGCTGAAATACTAGTGTCCTAACATACATCTAATGCTGTTCTGTTTAACAGCAAAACACACCCTTATTCCATAAAAGATTAATCCCAGTTATAACTAGAATATCATTGTAATTTTACCACATCATCTTCTCACATGAAGATTTGTCTCAAAAATAACTGCAATTGGAAAAGTTATTTTTGGATATTAAGTTGACTTGTGAGTTAGTCAAGAGAATCTTAAAATTAGTCTGATTTAGATAGGTTTATCTTACAATAAATTTTAAAGATTATATATCACACATTAAATTTAAAGAAATAATGTCTCAAATGCAGAAGTAATCTGTGAGATAGAGGGCACTTTTAAGCTGATTATAGACTGCCATTTTTCACATCAGGCCAAAAAATACGGTCAAGGAAAGGTCTGTATGCATATTGTATAGTAATGTTTTGTAGTTATTTCCTAAGTGAAAACTACAAGTACTAATTTGTCATTCGATGAAAGCAAAGGACTTGCTAGGAAGCACACAGGCTGTATTGGTGATCTCTAGTGTTAAAAAAAAGAGAAAGAATTGATGGAAGAACACCATCAAAACCCGACAATCAAATCTTTGTAGGTTATTTTTTGTAAATTTAATTTGATGTTGAGTCCTGCAACTGACACACATCACACACTGAAAGCTTGACAACATGTAATTCTCTGAAACAATAATGTGATTGTCAAAACAGGTAAGAAAAGTACCTAACTGTCATACCCATATGTTTGTTTTGGTGAATTTATGCCATCTAGACATAGGGCATCAGGAATTCAAACCACATTACACTTCAATGGCAGTTGGATCCACATATCAAGTAACTTCGATGCATGCCCACTCGTGGACATTTCCTATTAATTAGATTATTTTGCAACTGTATAATTAAGAAATAGCATGTTACTGTACAGAAATACAATATCAGTGAAGAAATGGTAAACATTCACAGTATAATTGCTGAAATACCTTAAGAAAATTGATGTTCTGCTTTGATTTATGTTTGACAGGATCATGAAAAGCAGATCCTCTGTAATGACTAAGTATAGCACTTGAGAAGGGAGCAGTAGAAACATCAGAATATAATAAATTTGCAAAGTCAGATTTTGTCGGAAAACTGGATTTTCTTGTGTATTATCTTGCTCTCTACACTGGATTTTCAAAAGAAATCCTGTTTTAATGAACACTATGAATATACAATGTAAGCAAGTGTGCATTTATCTTGCCACTAAATAGAAAATGAAGTAAATCCAAGTATATATAATCTCCACATCATATTGAAAACTTACAGGAAAATAATTTTGTTATCCTTTTTTGTCATAAAATAATAAATTATTGTTTATGTAATTTTATATAAGTTTTCCTTATTGCTAATTTTAAATCTTTAGCAGACTTCAAAACACTTTGACAGAATTCAAACAATATTTATTTTCTAATACCTCATATAAAAGGGACAAAAATTATATTAGTGTTTTCAACAATGTCACGCCACAACAATGGCATTTGTTATGGTTTCCAGTTACATTTCATAGCTGAAAAATTATAAATACTATTATGACATTCTGGCAGGGAACAGAAAACCAGTAAATTACCTTTTTGATATAGGAAATTAAAGCAATTGATTAAAACTTTTATTTAAGCCAACATTTTACATACATACACATTTCTAGCAGCATGAAAGAAAGCATGATCAATCCTACCACAAGTTAGAAAAGGATTTTCTATGGCTATTTTGACTTGTTACTTATTTCACCACTTTTTCATAATCTGTATGCAGTTTATTCTCATCAGCACCACCAAGATCCTGGGTTGCATCCATTGGGGCATTACCTAGCAGAGGTAGAGATACAATATTCCAAATCTACTCAGTGCCTGTCAGGCCATACCTGGAGTATTGTGTCCAGTTCAGGTCCCCAAAATTCCAAAACTGCACAGAAAGACAGGAGACAGACCAAAAGAGGACTACCAAGATCATCAACGGGCTAGAGGACTGTCCAGTGAGGAAAGACTGGAAAGTAGTTAAGTCTCTTCTCCTTAGAGAAGAGAATGGTCAGGGGGGCATCATCATCACAGTTTTTCAGTACTTAAAAGGCATCTACAAATTAGCACAGAGAAACTCATCACAAGGAGCTATATGGAAAAGATGAAGGGCAATAAGTACAAGTAGCACCAGGCAATGTTTCATTTCAACAGAATAAAGACATTTTTTGCAGTGAGAACCATCATTCACTGGAAAATGAACTGCCTAGAGATGTGGAGTCCCCATCACTGGAGGTTTTGAAGATTTGATTGGACAGAGTAATATATCATTTTGTCTAGGCTCTCTTTCCCCAAAAAATGTTGGACTGGATGATCTTTAGAGGTGCATCCCAAGCTGGGATGTTCTGTAATTCTGTAGGTCTATGATTCAGCAATCGTGGGACAGCCTGAATGTGTTCATACAAGGGAGGCAAAACAGATTGTTAAAGGTATTTTTTTGAGAAGCTGGGCCACTTCCAGATGGAGCCAGCACAGAGATATATTCATCTGGATCAGCGATGCTTCTGATTCCTAAGGAATGAAAGAAGCAGAGAAGCTGTGTCTAAAAAGAGGGACCAACTCAAGCGCTGTAAGCTGACAGACAAGGATTGTGGTTTGTCTATCTCTTTGACTTTTTGCCCTTCACATGCAATTACATGCAAGGTCTACATTGTTCTTGTGCCATTGGTCAGCTTCTGTGCCATTGGTCAGCTTACAACTTGCTCAAACTTTTATCACTATTTCACATTTTCTGATTTAGTATGAGGTGGGCAGAGTCTTCTTTTTGGGTTAGTCATGATATTACATTAGGATAAATTTGGATGAAAACAGATAGTAAATTTACTTACTAGGACTTATTAACTCAGGATTCAATCCATATTAGATCTTCCTGTTTTACTAATTAAACCACAGCTACTGCAGGACTTAATTAGATCCATATCTTTTAAGCCATTCAAAATACTTCATATGAATCTATGAATTCAATCTTAATAATAACTAAACCAAAACTATTACCACAAAAAACAATGCCAAAGACTTCTGGATTAATTCAGACCCAGTGTGATGAGATAGACTTCCCCTGAAGTCAGTGTAACTGCATCCACTTCCTGAAGGTCAGAATTCAGCTTTAGTTCATCATTACTTGTGCCAATTTTGTGCCGTGTTTTATATTACCTTGTAATTACAAACCAAGTAATAAATATTTTAACCTAATGAAGTTGAAAGCATTTGTGTTTTCCAAAGTTCTCCAGAGCAGCTTAAGAGCAGTAGGGCTGCTCACAGCCCATCCTCTGCCTCTGTCCACTCTAAACTGCACACTCGCTATTTGCTGGTTCATTTCCTCTTTGAGAAGTGGTGTTTATATAGTCACTGATTCTGAAGTATTTGTATGACAGAGTGGGCAGCCATTTGTTGAGCTGCTCTGTTATTTAGTGCCCAATTTAGATAACCCATAATTGCAATTCTTTCAAACAAAGTGGAAAATTTAACCAAACATGTTCTAAAGAATGTTTTCTTTATTTAATTTCTGTGGTGATAATCAGCAGTTACTTTTTTGTAATGTACGTCAAACCACAAACACACAGTGTAGATGCCAGTTTGATGCAATGGTCTGGGGAAAGAGTGATTTTTTCCCAGGGTAAATGAGAACCTCAACAATGTGCAAAGCAATTTTTTTTCCAATGCATTTCTCCTTTTCTCTTCATAAATCTTAATTTGGACAGGTATGAAGGAAAATGAAATGTGAAGATGCTAGACGTCCCATATTTTGTGTTAAGCATCAGTCAAGTAGATTTTTTTTAAACTTGAACAGAACATAATTTTGAAACAGAGAATAAACAGTCTCTATAAAATATTTTGTGGCTTTAACATATTGCTAAACCTGTAAATGTCCTATTGTAAATGTCATATTATAAAGAATTATATTTTATTTGGGAGACAGGTAACAAATATATTTTCTTTTTTTAAATACAAGTGTAATGTACAGAATTTCCTGTGTTGCACAAATAATATTGTTATATACTATTTTTTATAACCTGTCTTGTTTCCAAGGGTCATTGAAATGAAGGAAGGCTTCCTTTGCCTTCAGTGGTCTTTGGCTTGGGTAAGTATTGCAAAAGGAAAAGCTATCTGGTGGATATTTCTGCGTTTGCTCTAGGCAACAATGCTGTAAATTAAATTTCTCTTTTATTATGGTTTCTAACATAGTCTACAACCAATACTAGTATGTATTTTGCTTGAACAGATTAAAAACTTTTCTGTCAAGAAGCTACGAGAGGATAATGCAACTTAATCTATATATTATGTTGTGCTATCATATTCTATGTACTCTGTGAATAACATAGCTTAAGGAAATGATTGACATGAATTCCAGCAAAACTCTTTCATATTTTGAAAAACCTTTGTTAGGTTGCCAGGACTTTATATTTTTAAATTGAATAAATTTGATATAAATATATCAAACAGAATCCCACAGCAAATCAACATTAAGATGACAGGTCTATTATTCATGTTATGGCAAGAATATAAAAATAAACTTTTCCAGTGTGTGTCAAATCATTGTCAAGCTATGCACAAGAATAGATACTAAACAAAAAACCTAAAGGGTGCAACTATCACTAATACCTCACATGCATATTATATTTCTTAGTTTTATTTACATTATTCTGGCACTTGCATGTCCAAGTTATTGGCTCAAACCATATGTGTTATTCTTGGCATAAACACAATACAAAATGATTGTTCTGCTTCTGTTATTTTAACATCTTAGCTGTGATTTTGAAGTTAATTCTAAAAAAGTATTTTAAACCTCCTTAGTTACTTTAGATTGAGTAAATTCTGGCTTACTTGTTTTCAATTCAAGTTTTAGTTTCTGTTCCTTTTTTATTGTTTTAACTCTTTTTTCCTATGTGATTTTAAAAAGAATTATGTGTTCTTAATTCTAAAACAAGCTTTGAGATAGCATCTCTGGATAGTATTTAGTAAAAATTTGCAATGTTTTTCATCTCAGAACTTCTAAATAATTTATGAATATTGAAGTCTCGTGACGGGTTGATACCATCACCCTTATTTTCCAAATGCAGAAAGTAGAGCAAGGAGAGTCTAAGTGACTTCCCAATTCACACATGGAGTAAGTGACAATATCTATGATGCTACACAATATCTATGATAATACCTCTTCTGTATACCTGAGATAATAATGCTATGAGACAATAATTCATTTTGACTCCTGTTCAAGTTGATTCACCTTTCTTTCTGCTTTACATAAGGGAAACAAACACTGAATATCCAGTTTTTGAGAAAAAGAAAGGAGTCATAAATTGCTAGATAGCTGAAGATGCAATAGCCTTTTCAGAAAAAGTAGTAATAATTGCATGCACGTTTTATCACTTTTTAGAATACTTATTTCTCCGTAAGACATATATATTTATTTAAATAACTTTATCCAACAGTCAAAAAGACCACAAAGCCATTAGTTTGATAATACAAAACACATCACAAGTTAAGAATCTTGGCTTGTGATATTCAGAATTTAAAATCAGCTGTTTTAAAGAAAGGATAAATACTTTTTTTTTGCGTAACTGCATAAAATTTAGGCCATTTTCAGATTCATGGAGTAAAACTTTTCAGTGTTCAAAACCCCTATAACAATATGTGTACATATGTATAACCAATGTGGGATTTTCTTCTCCCTAAGCTCTCTTGCTTTTTCTTTCTTTAATCCCTTTCCACCTTTTTTCATTTTTGTCTTCAAATAACTCTTCTTTTTTTATCTATAAATGAACAAATAAAAGAACATGATCTTTCTCACCACAACTCTTTCAAATGGTGACCTTCAGTGATGGCATTTTAAGACCAAATATAAACTTATGTCAAATAAGAAAGATTTTAGGGAAAATATTTTGTGTAATTAAACTAATGATATTTCAACTAGAAGCAAAGTCCCATTTTCCTATAATAAGACATAATTATTCACCTAGGATGCATATTTTAGCATATGGAATGTTGAGGAAGACAACACCTTTCCAAAATTTACTGTGTTATGAACACAATTCTAAGCATAAAGTGTTCACAGAACTGACAGGTAATCTATAAACAATGTAAAAGAGTTACAGAGTGTTCTAGGCATATAAAAGACCTGACGGCTGTAGTAAGAGAAAATGTATGTGAAAGTTGCTGAAATTCAAATGATTTATTTCTAGAGGTGTGTATAACAACATTGCTCTGAGTACATGAGTTTAGGGAACATGAATAACACCATAACATCTTGGCAGGTGGTGGGAGTCCAGTAAAGTGACTCTTTCTACAAATAAATCAGAACTGGAAATACACTGAGAAACACCATGTTAATAAAGAGGGTAGATTAAAGTCTAAGACTCATGACTTCTTGCACAGAACATTTTCCTAAATAGAAAACAGTCCCAGTTCTTCACCCTCTGTTTTGTTTAATCACAATATGAAGATGAGTGATTTACAGTATATTGGAGTGAGGTTAGGAAATGGAAGGGATGTTGGCAGGTCTCCCAAAATACATGAGTAGTTAAGGAAACTACACTGTTATGTACTACTGCCACATAATATTTCCAGATGAACTGAAACCTTTACAGTCTAATCTAATCCAATTTGCCTCTCATCCTTCATCCTATTTTTTAACCTTCTTGTACAAAAATGCATCCAGAAGCATGTAAAATAAATTTATTTGCTTCACATGCTCTTGAAATGTCCTTAGAAACAAGGAATGAACAACTGCTAATCCAGGAATGAAGCCGAATTAGCCTTGAAATACTGTCACAATGTGCACATTGCCCCCTCCTCCGAAATCAGTGATTTTTTTAAGTGAGGGTATGTTTGAGTGTTTGTTGCAAAAGAGAAAGACACCAAGCAAGGCTTACTTGAAAGGGAGATTGGGGAAATTATCATCTTTGCAAAGACTGACTGGACTGAGAGGAGAATTGTGTTAAAATGTTTTATTTTTATTCCAAACTAGACCTAAATTATTCTACAGCAAGTGCTCACTGCTCTGCTCTGTTTTTCAGTGAGACATTGCTCAGAGACAACAGTCTTCTGTCATTCAGGTGCTCATTTAAAAGAAACAGGGTAAGATAAATTCTACTCAAAGCCCTAACCAAGCCATGGTTCTTTCTCATCAACTATCAGGAGGTTAGCTTCACTTGTAGGAAGAGACTTTCAACATTGTTTTAAATGCATATCATTAATAATACCTTGCTTAACCTGTTTATGTCTTTGGAGACAGAATAATTTTTCAGGACTTCTGGAAGATTCTAGAGGGGAGGATGACTAATACAATTGGTACTTCTAAAGTGGCTTTAATATTGGCTATTATTAAAGCCTGTTATCTCCATGCCTGTTTTGGGTCTATTCTAAAATAAGAAAAATAAAAAACAATTGGAGGTTACAAGAAAATCAGAATAACTAGAGATTTCTCAAGGAAGGAAAAAAATGTTTATGTGATGGAAGGAAGAACTATTTCTCACAGTCTCAATAGTATGCTCAAACTTTGAAGTAGAACTGTCCAGTGATTTTTGGAAACCAAACCTGCTACATTTCTGTGACATAGAAACACAGGGGTTAACTATTTCAACTATTTTTGTTTGTATGGAGAATTCTGTACCCACATTGGAATAAAAAAAAGGGGGAGAAAAATGAGGCCATTTCCAGACCAGGCATGCTGGAAACTAACAACTCAGTCTATAGCAGTGAATCATTTAAGAACATGGGTCTCTTTTTTTTTCTCCATTTTTTTCTGAAGGAAATATAAAATGCTTGTGATGTAGAAATGTTTGACATGTGATTAATTACTTCCTCAGACAGGTATTGCCTGTGGCTCTGCAAAGGAAGGAAATAACTGGAACTCCTTTAACAGCAAGAATTTAACCAAGAACTGTCACATGAAAAAAAAAAATCTTTCATGTCTATAGCCTTAAAAGATCAGACACAACAAAAGAGAAAAGTGGGACCAACTTGCCAAGCCAACTAACCTATCAGATGCAGTTAAACATTAAATATGGCGCTTTTTCCTTCAACAGTAGTGTGTACTTCAGTGTGAATAAAACAACTGGTAGCATACAGTGCTGCTGACAGGAATGAGTGTTACTGAAATTGATTCCCATGACAGATGGCAAATGTTAAACTTATAAAATAATTCTGCATTTTGAGAAAGTGGCAAAGAGTCGAGAAATGGAGTACATCAGGTCTTCTTCCTAAATAAGAGGGACCATGCTGATAATCAGTTGCAAGGTGGTTACAGATACGCAAAGAGAAACATAACTTTTTTAACCACCTAAGGACAAAATTTAAAGGAAGATTCTGCAAAAAACCTTCTAATATGCACAGTCAGAGTAACAAATCGAATATGCAGGAGAAGGACAATAAGGATTAGATGACATTGGATATCTGTAAGGAGTCTATATTCCAAGGTACCCTCAAAATGTGTGTTCCTTTGAAAGAGAAACCACAAGAACATCTGTCCAGCACCACAAAGCTTTGTAGACTTCAGCATGTGCTCATTTAATGATGCTGACATGATTATCTGACACTTTTGCTAAGCATAAGAGCTGACGTGCACTACAGCAGTGCATCCATAAAAAGAAAAATATTACTACAAGTGAGAAAATATGGTTCTTCAGGCAGAACACTGAAAAAACATGCTGCTTTAGAAAGCTGCACCAAATTGCAACTGGAAGCACAATTTGCAGTAAATATGTGCACCTTCAGATCCAAGAATCTATAGTTTTAAGTTATAAAGTATCATAAAATTTATGTTAACTAATAAATTACTAGAAATTCTGACACTACAGTCAGTTTAAAAAATGAAAACAGTAATGCTCAGAGCTACTTAAAAAGAAAGTATTATCTTGTGTTCTTATGGGTCAGATTTAATTACCTCAACCAAAACATACCAATACTTCAAATTTACCTAGAAATGCCAAGTGTGACACTGTTCAAAATTAAATCAATTTCATGGCAACAATGTGAAATAAAATATGCTAGGAAGGTTATAACAGCTGTCTGTGTTTGGATCAGACATTGAACTCTTCCACGTGGAGGGACTCAACATGCTTAAAAGTTAATTTTTATACACTCTTTCAACCTTGGTACCCCTGCTTGGAATCAGAAGCATTAAGTCACGCAAAGTTGCCTTTCCTACAAATTTGTATTAATTGGCAAATACAGGGAACACAGAATAACAGGATTTTGCTGATCTTTTCTGAAGTAAGTTTGTACTTATGTTGGGTGAAGAAAAGGAAACTACAATTCATTTTACCTTTAGGTGTTGGAATTGGTCTCTCAAGTCCATCCACATGACCTAAGGGGTCATTTGAATCTGGAACTTCCATTTCACCTACAAAGAAAAAAAGATTTTGTTGAATTGATGTGTTGAGGTAATCTTTCTGTTAAACAGACAGTACTTTCAAGTTCCTTTGCATTTGCAGGCCTTGCGAAACTTCAACCACTATAAATCAGGAGCTGATGTGTTTGCTCTCCCTTTCAAAAATATTATGAAAGGAACAAAACTGAACTTCTAAATCTGATAAAGCTATAGATGTGCTTTAACTAAAACAACTTCTAAAATGACAATTCCTACTCTTTTGTATTTTCTAATTTATATTCAATCATCCAAATTCATTATGTCCTTTAGCATATAACCAAGATCTGTAAATCCAAGGTCATCAAGATCTAAAGTGATAGATCTGGGGTTAATTGTAGGTCTGTTAGGGGTGTCCATGGCATTGTTTTGGGTGAAATGAAGCTAGAGAAAAGGCTCTCCCTCTTCCTTTTGTCCCCATTACCCTTTCTTCAAACTAACCCTACAACACCACTCTGCCTGCAAGTCACAGTGAAGAAACACAAGTAACTTCATCCCTATCTTCCACTGTATTATGACAGAAGAAAAGAATTGAGACTCCATTTGTTTTGTTTTGTTTGTTCTTTCCCCCATTATCTGAGAACAGATTTAGCTAACTTGCCTTTAACCTTACCAGGTAAAACACAGAAATCAGAGAAATCTACAAGAGGCTGGATTGTATTTATTTTGTCCCAGTACTGACAACTCATCACTATTTCATCTCTCCTCTTATCTCCCACTGCTTGAGGTCTTTTGCCTGGCAATAGTACAGATTACACTTGGTTTGTGTGATCATTCCCAGACACCCCAAGTAGAGTGATGGTGAAAATTGTGTTGCACCCTTGGTAACACATTCCTTCAGTTTGGAACAACTAAGGCTTGAGCAGACATCATCCATCCTCTGCAACTCCCAACACTGGCCAATGGAAATGACAGACAGTATCTGTCTATTCATCTGCAGACTGGAGGGGGAAATGGAGATGCATGGCCGAGTTGGTGACATCTTAACTTGCTACACCATGTCTCATACCCCTGTGGGCATGGTACAGCCCGGGTGCCTGAGATTTCTAACTCTGTAGAACCTCTGTTGATTTGTTTGATTCAGTGAGAAGTGGTGAATGCATGATAGACATATTCTGCCAAATTTCAGCAGAGATACATCACACCTTGTTCTTACCAAAGGACAGCAAGGCAAGTTCACCTCTCTTACATTGATCCTGCTTGACCTTTTCTGTGTCACACAGGAGGTTTAGAAAGGGCAGCAGCATTTACTGGCCACAAGAAAGACAAATCCAAGATGATACGACTAGAGCAAAAAGCAGAGTAGGAAAACCAACCAGTTTTTTAGCCCACAAATATCTCCACATAGCTTATTCTGGTGATCATAATCCACCAGTAATCACAGCATGGAAGATTATTAGAAACCCGTTCTTAGGGACATTTGTTTGCTTAACATTCAGAACTCTAGACTCCAGACTGCCCAAGATCTAGGTGGCACTTTTGATATAATACCACATGTTCAACTTTACCTATTAGTTTCTACTTCTTCAGTAATCTTGTGGGTTTTACAACAGAAAAAGACATTGGAAGTTCAGATAAATAAGCACAGAATTTTTTTCCTCTCGCATCTGTTATTCCCAGACCCATATCTCTGAATTTTTTTTAAGTTTTTCACACCAAAGGTAGAAAGAAACAAAAGCATTTGCTATTTTGAAGAAGTTTCAGTAACAGTTTTGTGTGATTCACTCTCTTACTTGATATGTTTCCGTCTGGAAAAAACATTACTTTCCACATGTGTTTTATCAGAGAACAATTACAAACAATAGATGCATCTATCACCAAAATCCTCAGAACTAAGCAAAAAATTAAAATTCTTTGTATACTTTGCTAATTGTAAATACAATCAGATCTGTCATTCAAACTTGCTTTTATGAAAGAAACATGCATATTTCTGTAATCTACAAAATTCCACTTCAACCACATTTATGACAAATTCCAAGCTTTAATCCTAAAGTTTCTGTACCACAACTTAAAACACTGAGAAGTTATTATCAATTTGAAAAATTAAGTTTTCAACACCATAAAGACAATCAGCAAGTCACTATAACCAAATAAAACCTTTTCCTCTTGCACTAAACAGAATTTTAAACATCCTGAAACCAAGAACTTAAAGGAAAAATCTGTGTATTCCTGTACAGTGCTTTCTGATTTTACATTATTAGCTTTGTATGTTTTCACCATGGAGTGAATCCATGGTGTTTACCTCAACAGCTTGGGTTTTTTCAGTTTTCCTCACTATAGTATAGATGCATCCTGATCACTTCCCATCATCAACTCTCTGCAGTCTTATTCCTATTTGAAGACCCCCTACAGAACCATGTTTCTGTCTACTCCTGAATTTTAACTCACATCCCTTTTCTCACTTAGTTTCATCAATATTTACAAAAGAGTATCCCATTTTTTTCTTCCTTTTATTCTTCCTACTTTCTGTATCTTTTCCTAGAAGAATATTTGTGTGCTGTTCTACTTCCTGAAGGGCAAAAACATCCACAAAGTATCTTTAGGCGTCCAACTTTCACTGTCAATTTCCATCAGAAAAGACCTAGAGCTAGAAAATGCATAATTCTTCATTAAACTGGTTTTAGATGTCACAAAGATGTCAGACAGTCACATCTTTTTATATATCTATAAAAAATACAGCATTGTCATACAATGCTAAGAAGAGAGGTAGACTTGCAAAACGTAAAACTGGAAGAGCAACAGCAACCCACTATACAGTTATTACTAAAAACTGAAGTAATAAAAGTAAGAAAAGAAATGCTCAATATTTGAAGCTTACATATGATATTACCAATTCACACTGGCAACAAGTATGCTCTCATACACTGAAAACATTTAACACTGTGTGCTGATGAGGCTCTCATCTCAAAAAGCATGCAGGAGAGTTGGAAGAGTTTCAGAGAAGTACAGTGAGAATATTTAGTTATGAACCAGGTTTTCTACTGCTGCTAGGATTTGTCGCTCTGAGAAGGAGACAGCTGAGTTCAATGATAGTAAAGCTCAATGGAGTCATGAGAATCTATGGAGTGCATGGACCCATCTCTTGGTAAATATGCCAGTGTTAGAAAAAATAGCAACAATCAATTTCAAAACAAATCTAAAACAAGGTAAAGTTATGTCAGAGGAGATGTAGTTATATGGAGCATAGAGTTCACATGAGCTATAGGCAAGACTGGGCAAGTCACTAAGACCTAACTATCTCACAGAAATCCCATGTGGGCGTGGAAGTCCCTGAGATAAAAATGACAGGAGGCTGGTCAATTACCCAACACAGAGTAGCACTATTTACATAGGTCTCTTCTAACTCTTTTATTTCAGCATTTCCTTTTTGCTGCCATGAGAACCAAGACATAGCATTGCACAGATCTCTCATCTGCTCACACTTTTCACTAGCATATGTTCTTTGCACAGACATTAAATGTATCACAGCCTATTTCTGAATACCCACTTCTTCAATTTACATTTGCAGTGGGAGTGTGAGATAGAAAAGATCATCAGTGCTCTAACTTCCTTGCACATTCCATGACCAGACAAGACTTCAACAGACCCAGCACTCAGACTGAATGCCAATGACCAGTAAGAGACAATGTATGTGCCAGATGTGCCACATGTCAGATACTTAGGAATATCCCTCTTTTCAGGGAACACACAGTCAAGTGCAGATACTGTAAATAATAACTCTTTTAAACTGATCACCCACACTAACATGATTTCCTAACTTTTCAAGGTAATAAAGGAAGCTATTTCAACTTATGGAAAATCCCACTCCAAAAGAAAATCTATATTTAAAATCGGTATAATAATCCATATTTTTGATGTACAAAAGGCATTCTGTTCCTTTGACTTACTATAGCTAACTGCAGCAAGGAAACAAGTGATAGAGAAAATCCCTTTCCCAATTGTATGCAAATAATTTTCACTTATTTTGTAATTCCCATTCTCCTGAAAATATGAGGAAGACTTTCTTACTGACAAGGTCCAACACAGAGCCTCAATGCTCTGGTTTAGGAACTAATGACCAACAAAATACAGAAGCAAATGTCCATTGAGACAGGAAGGCCTTTTTACACTTTCGAAAACTAAGTTGCCCAACAGATCACAGTATCAAGTCACAGGGCTGAAATTTTTCCTCTGAAAGGGTTATGACTTCACAGATCATTCATTACTTGAGACGTAATTGCAATAAACAGATTCCAAAATGTTCTTGGACATAAGCAGACATCAAAACAATGCATTAATCTTTATCAAAAAGCTGGTTACAAGGAGGGGTTACCATAACTGATACCAGGGACAAACCAAGGCCTCAGCCTCACACAGGAAGAGAAAAACAGGACTCAGGTATTTTCAACCAGAGTGGGCCTGACTGACTTAGAGCAGTTAAGGGCTGGCTGATGCAATGCCATGCAATGTTAATAACCGTCTTTCAGTTTTTGCAGAGCACAGATGAGATCTTAAAAGATGAGAAACTGCACAAACATTTCCTATTATTTATTAAAAAGGGTAAAAAAAGGAGTGCCAGCAAATTATAGAGCCATCAGCTTAACTTCAGTTCCCGGAGAAATAATGGAACAAAGAAGTTATTTTTAAGCATTTACGATAAAGCAGAGAGATGAGTAATAACCAAAATAGAGGCCAACGTTGACTTGGCTTACACGGATTAGAACTGAACATAAGTCAACAATCGCAAGCTACTGCAAACAAGGCAGGCTTCACACCAGGACACCTAGACAGCAGGAATCTTCCCCATATACTCAAGGTTGGTAAGGGTCTAGCCTGCTTTCTCCAATTTTTTGTATTCAATTTCAAGATGGATGAGGGTAAGACTAAAATATGATGACTAGCACCATAAAAATAGTCTATGAAATGTGACTAACAAAATGAAAAACTTCATGACTAGTATGCCTGCTTGGTCTGAAGAAGATTAGCCATGGACTGAGAAGCAGTATTCTTCAAACACACAGGTTTCAGAGGATGAAATTTTCCAGGGTGGCAGATTTGGCAACTGTCTATTTCATATAATACTGCACAGGCAATAGATGCTTCTTCTTCTCCCAGGTGAAACAGGTCTTCTCAAGATCCTTTCCAATCTTGTGATTCTATGAGGAAAACAACCATCCTTCTACCATTGTATTTTAAATCCCAAAACTTAAAAATAAATCCTTCAACACTAAGAACTGCACAGGTCTACAATTACGGAAACTGCAGATTTTTGTTCAGACATTTCTTCCATTCATCAATAATCCTGTTTCTGTAGCTGAAACTATTTTCAGATTTAAACATCAATATGCAACCTTTGCTTCCTGTGGCTGTAACCTTTTACTCGGGTTCTAACTTTCTTCCAGTAACATAAAACTCCCAAACTCTCTCTCTTCAGCCTAATACCCTCTAATATTCTGTTCTTTTCTTCATAAAACTTTGTTGACCTTCTGTCAATTACTAGCCTCTGGAGCTCCCAAACAAAGGGCCCACTGTATTCTTTGATTCAGCTGCCAATCTGATTACTTTGGCTGGGGGAGGCAGGCTGCTTGGGTTGCTGAATCAGGGCCTTTCATTGAAATTTCTCTTTTCCAACATCTGCAGCCCCTGGCAACCAATTGCAGAGTGGGCTTGGCAGACCTGTAAAGGGTGGTGAATAGTCTACAAAAGATGCAGTTTGTAGCAAAAAATCAGTGCACCCCTTTCATAGTGATAGCAGATTAGAACCTCCATGGCACACTTTTCATAACTGCTGCAGCTTCAGCAGTTAAGCTGAAGGTAGGGAAAATAACCTTCACTTTCTGTTGCAGTTGCTCTACTGAGACAACTGTGAAGTCTGCAAAACAGTCACTTCTTAGCTTGTTATCAGCTCGCAAAGCATACTGTTCATAAGTTAGCATGTCAGCTAAATTCATAGTAATAAAAAGTTCTCACTATGAGACCGTCAGAAAGGGAGTAATCTTTTCTAAGCCTGCTCTGTTATAACATCAAAATGACATTAAATAAGTATATTTACAGTAAAAGCAATACCAGCCTAAACGTCACAGAACCTTCAGAAAGCTGGTCGAAAACACAGACAAGAGACCTTTTTCAAAAGCCAGGATTGAGTTATACAGAATACATTCCCACAATTCATAAGCATTCCTTGTTAAAGCAAACATTTTGTTTTGTTAGCATGGATTTTTCCTTCTATAGAGTTTCTTTCTATTTTACCTAATAACTATACTGAAAAGTTTTCATTTCAGTAAGTATGAGGAAAAATACTGTTGCAAAATGTGGGAACAGGACAAAGGCAGATACAAGGTTTGTGATCTGTAGCACTAAAAAGAGTATTATTATTTGGATGGAAAATTTATCATTAATTTTAAATAAAATTCTAAATGAACATAAAAGTTAAATCACCTTCACTTTCCACAATGAAGACTAATTTCTCAAATACATGTTAACTGAGATTCAAAATTCTGTATTTTGTCAGTTAAATGCATGAAGAAGGAATCTGCATAGTGCATTAATCTCTATTACTGTGAATGTTTGTGTTCACAAATTGATCCAGATATATCAATTGATAGACTAGCAGTCTGTTTAGGAAAACTTCTTGTCAAGTGCATGATGAAAAAACAGTTTATAAATTTCACAGTGTTCCTGCAGGAACTTCTTTATTTAATAAAATAATCCTTATTAACCTACCAACAAATCACTCTAAAACACAGTGAAAAATATCAGCTGGCTATCAGCACAGAACTACAGAGAAGGAATGATTCTTGATTTTCACACAGAGCTGCACTGAACCTTCAAAACAGAAAAAAGTATACTGAAGATGCACTTTATCATCCTAGTCCTCACCAGGTGCCCCAGCAAGTGCTATGAAGTCAGTGAGAGAAGAATGAAATCAGGTAAGTAATTTAAAGTATTATTAATAAGGATTCAAACACAGACTTCAATGAATACCTTGATTTATGTCAACACCTCATACTGTTAAAGTATATTTTACATTAACCACACAGCTGCCTTTTCAATTGCACTGTCAATCTTCATACTTTCATAACACAACTCTCATCATGAAGCTTAGCTATTAAATAACTTAGATTCTTCCTTCTGCAGCTCCTATTTGCCACTTAAAATGAGAGTTCAGCAATCCTAGTAAGACAAACCGAAGATGAAGATTTGTTCAGATTTCAGTCACAGAGAGAGAACCATCATTAACAGCTGCCAGAACATTAACATGAAACAAACAGGACCCATCAAAAAGCAGATAACAATTTCGAGTCACCATTTTCAGTGCACAACTAAGTTTTGAACGTGTTAAATTTTGGATTACAAAGATTCTATTAATTCACAAGCAAAACACTCTGACAAAGTTAAAATAAAGTCCATCTCCTCTTATTTTACAAGACAGAGTGGAGAACAGTTAACAGGAACACAGCCTTGCATGATGAAGGAATATCCAAATCCTATTTTTAATTCTTAGGGCTTTCTGCAAAGCTCTGGCCAAGTCACCTTAGGCCTGATTAGAAAACAATTTGATGCCAAAAGATGCAGACAGATGTCTAACAGGATTTTCAAAAGCGTGTGGGCACCTGAATCTCATGTCTGCAGTAAATATCCCTTAATGTTTTGTACCTCAGTAGCCCAGAGGCTGAGAGGGGAAAAGGTTAGCTCCCTGATGTGGTTCCCAGTGCAGCTGCATGAGTGTTTGAGTCAGCATAAGCAAGGAAGCAGCATGGAATAAGAAGCTAAGACAGAGAAAAAGTGGAAAATAGTTTCTTGATGACTGTGTTGATTTATGCCACTACAACTGCTCACAGAATTTCAGACTCAAACCTGTGAGAAACTCCACAGTCACCCAGAACCCTGGTTTTGCTTCTAGTCAAGAAAAGTAAAACATAAAGCACTACTTGGAAACAAATTAAGATGTAATTAATCCAATAAAACTGTTCTGAATGTTTAATAGGTAAGAATTAACTCCATGGTATTTACAGTGAAAAATATTTGAGACTTTTTAAACCACAAATACATTTTAATGTAATTTGTAATTTAGCAGAAGTGTAACTAAGTGTACTAGCTATCACAACCATAGCTTCTCTGTACAATTGTAGGTTGAATGGACACAGACAGTATACCAGGGAGCAAATAAAACCTTCCAATCACAGAAAAAAGCACAAGTAATTCTGGATTTCATAACAAGTGGTCTTTGTTGGTAATGCAGTATGCTTTGGAAAAAAAAAGCTAAAGCAATTGTGGGTACATTCCAAAGCTCTTCACCACCTCTGCTGTAAAATCACAGTTTAAACACAACCAGTAGAGGCTCTGAACACACCTGCAGTATCTCAAAGAACACCAAGAAACATGATAATTATCCATTATTACATGATTGATTATTTTACTGCTTCTGGCTGTGAAAACAAAGGAATCTCAACCAAAAGGTTGAAAATAATAATGATTTATGAGTATAACACTCCATCAACTGGGATAAACAATTATTTTCACAGTGCTCTTTTTTTTTGAAAGAAAAAAAGACTAGAATCCAAAAATGCCAGTCCTGTTTGCAGCCTTATTGTGAAATGTTTGACACTTCAGTTTAGGAAAACATCCACAGTCAGAAAAACACTTGAAAATTGGCTTATTTCTAAGAACCGTCTTAAATGCTTTTCTATATTTGAAACAAAACAACAACAATAACCTCCGTCAGCCTAAGTGATAAAATAAAAACAACACAGATCACAACTGAGTTTAACAGAATAAAGTAGAAGTTATTACCTATTCTAATGTTTATTCTGCCTGGGTTGACAACTAAAGCAGAGGAACTGCTGTAAGTGCAAAAAAACCTTCCCACAGGCTGTTTAGTTTTCACTCTCTAATTGTATTTCAAAAGCAGGAATTGCAGCACCAGTCTTTGGTGGTAGGGAGGTTACAGCCAGCCACTCGCCTCTCTGGAAAATAGTGAGAGTAAATAGCATGTTCATATCAAGCAGAGCACTTTTCAAATTATTTCTGGTAAGTATTATAAATATTTTCCTGACCAAAAGGATACAGTGGAAACCAAAGAATAATTAATTCTACATTAATTAGTATCAGGTTCTCAAACCTTAGTACCTGATACTAATTTGAGAAACTTGGGCACTCAAGCAGGACATCTGGGTTATAAATACTTTAAGAAACTAAGGCTGGCAAGTGAGCTGATGATAGGGCAATATTCATCCTTCAATAAAATCATTAAACAGATGCTCATGTTCTTTTCTAGCAGTAAGCATCACTTTTTTTTAAAAGACCCAAGTAGAGAGAATACTATGCTGGCTATCTGAAGGTTTCCCTAAACACTTTGGATTTGTCTGGCGTAGGACACAGTAGAACGGAAGTTTACAAAATTTGGCTGCTAAATTAACATCAAATACTGTGTTCAAAGAGAAGCAGCTGATCACAAGTAAAAATTAATTATAACTATAGATGTTGATCATGACCAATAACAAAAATTAGATGAATATACCAGAGTCAACCGTTAGAGAGGGTAAACTTTTCTTTAACAGTAAGTGTTTTGGTTTCCAGATCAAGAGTTTAAAATTCATAATTTTCTCCTTGAAGTTCTCTTTATAATGAGTAATTAGCTATGGGCCTTATACACAAAAAATAATAATCCTCTCCTCAAGTAAGCAGTACAGCACTGAAGGTTCTGGATCAAGTATGGAGAGAACAAGTCAGTGTGCAGGTAGTGTGGCCAGGCAAGACACAAGTGAGCACTCCCAGCACTTCTGACCAGATCAAATATTGTTGTGACTAAACATCACTGTGTGTGCACATGTGCAGTGCACGAGTAAACATTTGCCTCTGTGAGTACAAGAACAAATATAAGAAAGAGTGTCAGGATGTAAAGGAAACTAACACCTGATCTATATTTTAGCCATTGAAAAATGTAAACCAATTATTCTAATTGGAAGTTTTAAAGATGTGTTATTAATTTGTTTTAGTAGGCTTTTTCTACATATCTAAGCATGGGGTTGTTTATTTGAACAACAATTATAATGAAGTTTAAGTAATATTTATATCACTTCGAGAGTAAATATCTAAACCACAAATAATTTCTGCTGACAAGATTTTTGTCCAGTCTACATAAGAAATACATTCTTCCTACTGCAGAATCTGTTTGACTTTTTGGATTACAACTGAATGTGTACAGTGAAGTCATAATGGTTGTCTGCTCTGAAAGAAAGACCCATTTCTCCTTCAGCTGTTGTTTAAACTACTTTTTCTTCTGCAGAGGGGGCAAAAAAAGCTCATATGCTTAAGTGGACTTTGATACAGTTCCTCTTTGTTAATTAATTAACAGGACTAAGCAACAGTTTTCTGCACAAAAAGAGATGGTATATCATTTGCTTATGTTCTTCTCAAGAATAATAATAAAAGATATTATAAATAATAAAGAAATAAATTAAAAAATAGACCCCTGAGGTGAAAAACAGTGTGTGCAGAGTGCTTCCAGATGTAGATACATGCTGTTTTCAGTGATGGACAGTGAAAACCAGGTAACAGTCCCACTGATACTAGCCAACATGGACATAAGGATGCACAGGAGCCCCTTTCTGCTGTGCCTGCCTGAAGTCAAAGCAAGGAACAGCCTCCTTAACCCTGCAGCACAGAGAAGAGCCTGGGCATGTACCCATCAGAAATCAGGCTCAAAGTAATTAGCAGTTTCCACCCAACTCACCTATTTCCCCATGCCAGGAAGGAATTTCCTGGGCTCCCACTATCATTCCTTATCACCCATTTTAATAATTGTGACTGATCACAATATCAGCCTTAACCATTGTATTAGTACTCTGTTTCCACTGAAACATTCAAGGCTGCCATGATGCCATTTAATGTTCTTAAAGGAAGACTTGGGTAAAGTGCAGTATACATTCGAAGTTGGATCTTCCCTATTGAAGAGCTCTGAATTCTACACATATAAACTCCTATTTTGCAAACTACAGACTTTACCACCTTCTTGTTACTGTGATAGCAGAACTGACGTAGCTTTTTGTTCATCACGTGGTTAGTCTTGCTTCTATGTCATCAAAAACACTGTGGCTGTAAAACATCTGTTTTAATGACATGCAAGTGAGAAACAATTTTACATTGCAAAGTTAACTTGTGGCCCTGAGCCATGGCCTTGAATTCATACACACAAAACTTGCCAGAAAGTCACATACAACCACAGCTGAGATATCGTTCGATGTGTTTTCAGAAAAACATGCACTTGAAGTGATAGTCTCTTATTTTGAACAAATGCAACAAACAGCTCACATCTGACCATGCAGATGGGTCAAAGCAGCAACAGTTACTGCTGGAAAACTGTTGGTTCCAGCCCCGAAGTGCAAAGCGCACAGAAGACAACAGCAACTGCGTGCAACTGCCGAATATGCTGGTCTTCATTCCTAACACTTCTGAGTCGTAATGTAGATTCCTCACCTTTGGAATTGAAAAATACTGTGTTTTAAGGAAGAAGAATGTTCTTCACAGTAAGAATTAAAATTGGGACATACTTGTATTCTGTTTTCATGCATTTTATTATTTCAACATTTCAAAATACACACAGCGGGTATTCTGCTCAGATCCAAATGCTACTTCTCTATCCTGATACAGACCCTTGCAACCACTGTTTACTTACTCAAAGTGGACAGCAGTGGTTTTCATTATCCTTAAACAAATGTTTGCACAGGTATTACTTACTTCTATTATACATTACCAAAAAGTTTTGCAAGGTAAAACTAACCATGTCAATGTGTAACAAGTGTGAACAATTACAAATTATTGTTCCAAGCTTATAAGCAGTTGCCCTTTTCTGTATTAGTTACAGACATCTTTCAAGTAGCATTAGCTCCAAAGTATAGTAAAAGAATGCTGATTCTGATAAAAAGGAGAGGCTGCTAGAACCAGAATACATCTGATTGCACAACAATCAAAGCAGCCATTATAACAGAGAATAACACTAAGAAATTATGTGGTTTTAAGTACTTGTAGGAATCTGAGACTTTTGTCGATAATGAAGCTTCAGTGAAAGTGTCCCATTTTTTGTAATGTACATGGAAGCAACATTTGCATAGCTGGCACTTATTCTGCAATGTAAAGGCAGAAAACTGCTAAGCTTAAAAGGAAACTTTTTAATGGCAAATGCTCTTCTTTATTCTTAATAATGGATGTATTGCCAAATACTAAGTGGGTTTCCTCTGATTTAAAAAAAAAAAGTGGAATCAAATATTTTCATCCTTCATAGAACTTGTAGTCAAACAACTTTCTCTGTGCAATATGAATGTCCCAGGTCTGACTGGTACAGAGCCCATCAGATAATTACCAGCTTGTTCTACACCCTTGCGCAGGCTGTGATCTGTGGCACAGCAGCGGATTCAGAGAGGGAACTGCCACAAATGGAGAGGACAGCAGCTTGAGCTCAGCATGGACAACTGAGGGGCTCAGTCAGGACTGAAAGAAGTCAAGCTGTAGGAGCAACAGGGGCAAGTCCAGTCAAGCAGGGCAGAAGAGGAAAACTCACAACAGAACAAGACAGTTGGCTGGCAAGATGACCTGAAAACCTAGTGCATCTCTTCTCATCTCTCTGACCATTTGCTGACCACAGTAGTCAAAATTAATACAAGGCCAACAGTCAGTTTCCCACCAAAAGTATAAGACTACCTGATAAGAAATAAACGCAGTTGCCTGAGTTCAACCTGGCAAAGAATCACAGCAATAGAAATAGTTATCTAATGGTTGCCTGGGGGCTCAACCTCATTTATGGTAAATAACCTTTACATGACAAAAGACTACCACAAAAATTAGCAACCTCTAGGTATCTTTGCTAGCAGTCACAGAGGTGCCATCATTAAAGTGATGAGAGTGATCTGTCATGGTATCTAAGACCAGGAAAGTTTATTACGTGTGCATCAGTATAATGAAAACAGAGCTTTTTGCTCTCTAGTAATATCAGGCATTAATTTCTCAGCACTTATCTTTTTAAAAGGTTTGTTATTTACTGGTGGTTTGTTTTGTTTTGTTTTGTTTTGTTTTGTTTGTTTGTTTTGTGGGGTTTTTTTGTTTTTTTGTGAGCACCCAGTTTTTCTTCCTCATTCTGGGATATGTGAGAATCTACATCTTCCTGAAACAAAATTCAACTACAGCAACATTTTTACATCTTGGTGGAATACCTGCATTAGGTAGCAGTTACTGTGTTAATTAATGGTACAGCAGTTTATTTTTTTCCTGATATGTATGCATGTTCTCATGCTTTGGGAAAACATTTAGGAAATTGTTTGAAGCAGGAAGTGAGATGCTAACCACAGCCTAACCATTAGCTGTCTGCTGTGGCACTGAAGAAAAGTCAACTTTAAAAAGTCTGGAGTGGTTATTTGCATGTGCTGCACTTTCTGTTAGTAGATATGAAATTAAGAATACACTGCAAAAAAACTTCTGTGGATCTTCTACTGTGTCCACTACTTACTGCCTCTCAGACTTTCTACAAAGCAGCCAACTTGAAAGAGTCTGGGTGATTTACAGTCCAGCTCTATGAATGTAGATAAGATCTGGTCAAAGATCTAAAACAAAACAAAGAACTCTGTATTACTCTTGGAAAGGATTCTCAAATATTTAAAATTACTATGACCCAGAAAGCCAAACAATTGATATATTACCCTCGACCTTGCCATTCCTGGCTAGTCTGTTTTGCTCTGCTCTGTCTCTGTATTCTGTCTTGTATATGTTAATCTGAAATATCTGACCTCTCTCATTTGATAAAGTAAGCACTGTAGAGATAATTGCTTATTAAGTGCTCTGCTCAGTTACTTGGCTGTCTATAGGTATCTCCCAATGATGCAATACAGCAGAGACACCATTTTTGTTAGTGTCACTATTCAAAAGAAAAATATCATTAGAAAAGCCTAATAAGATTCCTCATAGGATAATGAAAGTAATACCTAAAACATATTCTAAGAATATTTATTTTCATTTTGTATATTGATTCAATAAAATTACATATTATTTGCATTTTATCCTACTTGGAAAAAAATGAGCAGGGAATTACTTTATTCATCGAAAATTCTCTGTATGTATTTATAAACATAACTATCTCCAATAATACTAGTCCAATACAATCCAGTCAAACTGAAAGAAATCTTCTTTATAACACAAGGCAAATGAACTGTATTTTCTCCTTATATTTGCCTTGGTAACACAACGTATACTCATCTTTGTGACAGAGAGAAGCAGTGCTAAATTTGAACATGAAACATGTCAACCCAAATATAATAAATGAAGAGAAAAAATTATTGTGCGTATTTAAGAAACAAAGCAGATTATATTACATATACATATTGCTTCCTCCTGTTTTTCTCTTCTTCTGCATGACAATAAGTACACAACAAGACCCAAGGCTTCCCTGAAAAACCTGTGAAAGAATCTAAATTTCACACACCATGCAGAAATTGGAAAATAAGTCAGAACTGAGTATCTGACATTGCAATTCTTGCATGCTTACAACTGCTAATAGGAGTTTGAGAAAAGAACAATAATAGATGAAGTCCTTAATTGGCATGAAACACTTTTCTGGGTTTCCTGGAAAAGGTCCACAAAATGGCAAAAGTAAGACTAAATTACAATGATGAAGGGCATTCATAGACTGCAAAATTCGGCTTTGAAGAACACGTATCCTTGCCATAGCATTGCCACTTAACTTTTAGTAGTCACAGAAGGACTGAATTCATTTACCATAATGTTACTTTCCCACCCACCAATTACCATGAGACAAATGCTACCACAAACTTTCAGGCATTTGCCTTGGCAGGAGTTTGTGAAATTACTTCATACACATAAAAGGTAACATATATACAGGATTATGTTACTGTAACAAGGCTTTAAAGCAGATTTTGAGTGACCTTATTGACCCAAGTCATAAAACGGTAATTCTGAGTGGACTTACAATTTATGGTGAAATTTGACATGAGCAACAGCCCCTTGCTGATTTAGTTAGTAAAAAAGGCTATAGCACATTCTGATTTATTGCATTCTAATTCCTATCCTTTTATTTTTCAAACAAAATTTATAACAATCTCATTAATAGAACTCCAGTGCAACAACACACAAACCAACAACCAAACACTTTCATACACATTTTGCTTCCCAAATAATGAATCCAGCACTCAATACCAACATCAAAGTGCTAGCATATCAACTACAACCATTAAATCAGTCAGGTCAGTATATGATCCAGTTATGTCAGTTCACTACAAGTCTGCCTAATAAGGTATAGTCAGCAAAATAATTTATTACATAGTGCAAATATGATTAAAATACTGTAGTTTTCCCACATTCCAGTGACTAAACATTCAAAAGCAGATGCTTAGGTGCAGTAATGCTTAGTATAGACTAATAAAGTAAGGTGAAGCCTTTGTATTCCAACACTGGGAGAAAGAAACAACACTGAAGAAACAGATGGTCTCAGTCTATTAATACACGACTATGTGACTGGTATCATCACCAAAATTTTGTGGCTTTTGGCAATGGGATGGCATATATACCACCAAGCATGTTGGTATCAGATGGGTTTCACCTCAAAAGGGGAAGAGAGTCTTTGCTCAGGAGCTAGCAGGACTAATTGACAGATCTTTAAAGTAGATTTGCCAGGGGAGAGGCATAACATCAGGCGTGCCCTTGGGAAACTGTGGGAGCATGACACACCAAAGTTAGAGGGACAAAGTGCTAGGAAGGGCTCTCAGCCAGCAACTCTCAAATGTGCTGGCCACACTGGAGCACACCTGAAGTCTTCTGGAGTGAAGCCAGGGGCTTCTGAGGTAATAGAAGTCAACATGGAAATATCAGTGAAATATTTCCAAAAAATTAAGGGGTGTTCCTCTACAAAGCTGACACGGCCAACTTCCCGCTGAAGTGTCTCTACATCAACACATGTAGCGTGGGTAACAAACAGGATGAATTAGAAGCCACTGTGGTGCTCAAAAGCCATCATCTGTTTGACACCACTGCAACTTGGTGGGGTGAATTCCAAGTGTGTTCTTGAGTACAGCCATCCATGGCTAGAGGCTGTTCAGAAGGGACAGGAGAGGTAGGAGGCTGGAGGGGTTGCCCTCAACATCAAGAGGTGGATTGAGTGCAAAGAACTGTCTCTGAAGAACAGCCATGATCATGCTGAAAGCCTGTGGGTAAGAATCAGTCTGAGGCAGCAGGGGGAACCTTGTGGCTGGTGTCTACTACCTGCTGCCTGATCCAGGGGAGCTTACGGATGAAGCCTTCTTGCTCAGGCTATAGGAGGCATCACGCTTAAAGACTCATGCTGCCAAGGGACTTCAACCACCCTGACATTTGCTGGGAAAGTAGCATGGCAAGATTTAGGCAATCCAGGAGACTCCCGGATTTACTCCTGGATAACTTCTGCAGCTAGGTAATAAACAGCCCTACCAGAGGGGGTGAGATACTGGACCTGCTGGTCACCACTGTGAGCAAGCTAACTGGGGACATCAAGATTGGAGGCAACCTGGGCTGCAGAGATCATGCACTCATGGAGATTGCAGACCTGAGAGATAGGGCAAAGATCAGACAAAGAATAAAGACAGGACCCTGAACTTTAAGAAAGCAAACTTCCAACTTTTCAAGGAGATAGTCAATAGGACCCCTGGGAGACTACCTTCAGGAACAAGGGAGCAGAACAGAGCTGGCATGTCTTTAAGAATGTCTTTCATAGAGTGCGAGAGATCTTGATCCTGAGCTGTAGGAAATCAGGCAAGGAAGGCAAGAGACCAGCATGGCTGAGTAGGGGAGCAACTGCTGGTCAAACTAAAGAGCAGGAAGCAAATGTACAGGAAGCATGGACAGGTATCTTGCAAAGAGTATAGGGATGTAGTACAATTGCATGAGGATGGAGTGAGGATGATCAAGGCAAAGCAGGAGCTGAACTTGGCAAGGGATGCAAAGAATAACAAGAGGGGTTTCTATAGGTGTGTAAGCCAGAAAAGGAAGGTCAGCGAAAGCATATTCCCCCTTCCTCTCCCTAACCCTGATAAGCAAGGCTGACAAACTGGTAACAACAGAGGAGGAGAACGCTGAGGTACTCAGCAACTTTTTTGCCTCAGTTTTCACTGGCAACATCTCTTCCCACACCTCTTGAGGCCACAAAAGAAGCACTGGGGGACCAAAAGTCCATCCCACTGTAAGAGAAGATCAGGTTTGTGACCACCTGTTACCAACCTACTTTAATTCTGTACCTTCTCTCAGTAACACAGCACAGCATCTTGGTAGTTTACAATTGCTTGTGCAGCCATTCTCAGATTAACTGACAGAAAAGGAGGCTGTAGCCAGGTGGGGATTGGCCTTTTCTCCAAGGCAAGGTGCAATAGAACAAGACAACATAGCCTCAAGCTGTACCGGGGAGGCCCAGGCTGGACATCACGAAGAAAATCTTCACTGAAGGGCTTGTCAAGCCATTGGAATGGGTGGAGTCAATATCCCTGGAGGTGTTCAAGAAATAACTGGACATGGCACTCAGTGCCATGGTCTAGTTGACAAGGTAGCATTTGGTCATAGAATGAATTTGATGATCTTGAAGGTCTTTTCCAAGCTTAATGATTCTATGATTCTATAAATTACTGTGTTTCTGTAAATATTCTGGACAAGAGCCATAAAATATGGACCATTCTCTGTTTATTTACAAAACTCCTAGGAGTAAGGGAATTTCACCTCAGTAGGCTCTTGGTCAGTCAACTCTCTCTCCCTTTCCATCCACCTTTCCCACTTTTCCTGCCCCTCTTTCTCCCTTTCCCCCCTGCTCCCATACAAGGAAAGCTCTTGATTTTCACTTCACCAATTTAAGTCAAAGGACTTTCACTAAGCCTAGTGAAAAATATTTAAATTTACTGACACAGAAAGTTTTGTTCTCATTAAAATTGAACAAATTCTAAGGTGTGGTTAATCTGTCTTCCACTGTGGTTCCCTGGAGTAACAGGTGGGTATGTGAGTACTTTAGAGTAGCAGGGAGAACTGACCTGCTTCTATATATCTGCTTAGACATGAAGTCTTAAAGACGCAGATCCGAAGGTCTTATGTCCCTCAGTTTACATAGCATAAGAAACAACAAACCTTTTAGATTATTATTTAATTAGAAGCATAGTTCTGAATCAACTAGCTTTTAGAATTAAATTAATTTTAAATTTTCACATGTAAAGAAATAAATTTCAATTAATAGTTCTTTCTCTCCTGTTTTATCCACGGAAAAGATGTTTATGACCAGACTTCTCTAAAATGCTGACTCGTTACTCATCGTGCAGAAGAGTGTTATGCTCTGTTTGCAAAGCACCACTGCAAAGCTTAAGGCATTTTGTGGAATTTTTTTCTGCCAGATGTTGCACTATTCAAAATTTGTACACAGCAAAAGAAACATAACATCAAGTCCTGCCTTGGCAAAATGACAAAACAGACATACATTAAATGTCAACTTTCTAGAGTTTACATCACTCACACCCTTCAGTCTACAAGGACCTACAAATTACAGCTGTTGAAGTTTTGCATAACCTAAACTTTCAGCTCTAGAGAACCCTTACTTGTCTACATTTATTTATATTCTTGGTAATGGAGTGGTTCATTATTTATACTAGCTGTTTAAACAGTAACTGAGTTGTTTTAGGAACTGTGCATTTGTGCAGAGATGGGCTGTGCATTTTATGTATCTGAAGGAAATTAAGATTCATCGACAAAGTAAGTTGAATTAAAATTGTGCAATCATAAGAGTAAATTATTTTTCAAAAAAATCTTTTGCAATAGTTTTTGCAAGCAACGAATGTAGATTAAGTTCTCACATCTAGTACTCATGTTTTTTGACTGCTAGGATTTAACGCTTTTAAATCTATAAACAGACACTGCTACATTTTCAAGTCTCCTTTCATTTTTAGGAATGTGTAACTTTACTCATGTATAAACAGCTCTGGAGACGTGCTATGGAAGAGTTATTACCTACACACTAAACAATCCCCTAACTGAACTTAAAACTGAGACTGGTGCTCTGCAGACCTTCAAAAATAGAAATGGGTGAACCTTTTCAAATAGGGAGCCTTTTGATCTTGCTGACTCAAGAGTCCACAGAAGTAGAAACTCTTGCATCTCTTATCTCCAGCATTTTGAAAGCATGTTTCCTTTCAAAATTGACTGCATTGATAGAATTTATGATTATTTGCAGGCAACTGGAAAGTGGACAGTGTATAAATGAAAGATAGTCTGTACTACATTGCAAACAGAGTATTACCATGGGTAGGAATAACCTGCACATGCATACATATGCACACAGTAAATATTAGTTCAGAGTTTTCTTTCTGCAGTCCCATTTCTCCCACGTGTGGGGCTTTAAAGCATGTACCTTTCAAGAGATGTTCAACAATGTAGAAATTTGAGTAATTTTCTGAAAACTAGCTCAAAACATTAGTAAAACAGCATTCTGGATTCCACATTTCAGACCTTAAAAAGCACTTAACAAGAAGTTAAGGGTTTCATGCTAAAACGCTGGTAGTGACCATGTACTTCGCACAAAGGTGAGTGTTTATGACCCTGGTGAGATGGGATTTCCATTTCCTTTAATGAGCCAAGACACCCACTCTTAACTCATGCAAACACAGAACTTGCCCCTGGGACAATACGTGTGTTTCTGTGGAAGCACAGCAAAGTAGGTGTGGAGAAGGGGGTGGGGAGATGGGGACAGGCACCTGCATAACCAAACCAAAACAGTGATGGTATCTGTGGCTGGGCTGATCTTTGGGCCAGAAAGAAGAGGAAGAAAGGACAACTGTGAAGTTTTGCACTGGGATTTGATGGTGGGACCCCTGTTGCCCAGCTCTGAGTAGCACTGCATGAATTTTTGTTTCAGATGCTGACACTGCCAATAGCCCAGATCACTGCAAAATACTGGTTTCCAGTCTGATCTCTCTGGAACAATGATTCTTACAACCACAAAGCACAGTGTATTTTTCAGAGCTGTGGGGGTTTTGAGTTTGATGGGATGGCAGACACCTGTGTTACCTCAGCTTCCCTGTCACAACAATTAATATTGGCAAAGCTAGTAAAAGCAAGATACCAACTGTATCAGAAATCATACATGGTATTTAAAGGCATTTTGTTTACTCTTGTCACTTGTTCTTCATTAAGTAAACAGATATATCTCAGACCTACAACATGTGTAGGCGAAGTTAAAACTCTATCTTTCCACACTGAGATGCCAGGCTGCGGTGTTTAGTGAAAGGATCACAAACCAGGCAAATCTGATGGGATAGCGGAACTCGGCTGGTGAGTGAAGAAGGGCATATATGCTGGCTGTATGGTCCACATCTGGCAGCTGGACACTCCTTGTCCAGCAGCACGTACTGCAACTTCACTCTGGCAAACCAAACAGAGCCAAGAGGAGAAATTCCATATGGAGATGAATTAAAAGACAGGCAGGATGGAGGGACTACAGGAGCCTGGAAGAAAAGGTTAGATGAACGGTTATATGAGTAAGGGGAAAAAAGTCCCAGCAGGGAAAAACAGGAAGCCAGCTGGTAAATGAAGTTCTCAGCAGAACACCTACTCACATGCGTGGTATCAGCTCCCTTAACCATACCACTTAAGCCTCCACTTCTCACACATCAGAGAAGTGAATGTTAAAAGTAACCCAAGTCTTGGAAAGCTTTTTAGAAAATCTATGAAAACAAACAGTTAAACAGAAAAATAAATTATGGCATTCAAGATATAATTTGGTGTCACAAATAGAAAGCACTTGATGGATAAGATACAGAACATCAAATGCACAACTTCTTTGCACAAGGATGTTCATAATTTGAAGGGTATACTGTTTCATTTTTAATCCCAGGCTGAAAGGATTGAATCTGCATGAACACTAACATTAGTTTGTTGCTATAAGAATACACTAATAGCTTAATTTATAGATGAGTATGACAGATGTTCAGGTAAAATACTTTTTAACTACAAAAACAATTAAATGTTGAATGGCTAATCCTCTTCTTTGAGCTTTTCAATTTCTTCATATCTGTGAGAAGCTATTAACTGAAACTCTTTTGTTGAAGCTGTAAGGTACCATTAAGTGCCAAACGGAGTCATTTCATTAACTACTGTTTCTGAAAGAACAGCTTGTCAATTCTATGAAGTCATTCAGCCTCCTAGTAGCACATGTGAGGAAATACACTCCAACCCAAAGTATCCCCAGCCACTGTTTCTGAGAACAGACTGACAGTAACAGAACCAGAATCAGGGAATGAGAAAGTTGCATATGGCTTTTATCTGATCTCTCATCCTTTTTCATAAGGAAATGTAATCTCCACATAGAAGAAATTACACTAGTCAAAATGCTTGTTTATCTATCTGCCTCGATTTGAAGCAGGGTTTGAGCTGTAATCTACAAGTTCATAAGACCTGCATAAGCCAGTTGTTTCACAATCAGAATAATGGAGCTTCTGCTGTTAGACAGAATGAAAACATTGTTTTGCATAAAACAGCCAGGTAGACATGATTGTTAATTGCCTTGCTCATACCAAAGTGTCAGCAGAGAGCAAGGAGAGCCAAAAGGATTTTAAGGAGGCAGAAATTTTAAAAGGCTTTAATTCTTAGCAGCCTAAACTCACCACTTAACATAGAGGCAAGACTTGTGACTGATGTAAGAAACAGACATTTACTCTTTTTAAATCAACCAGTCCAGATCTCTAAAGCTACACATCGTAGTTTATGTGTGAAAAAGTATTGCAAACCTTCATCATTCATTATAATAACCTTGTAGTCCAGTTATTTTCTTTTGAAAAATAACTTTATAATAAATATACAGTACATTTTCAACTCACAGCAGCATGTCTCAAAGCATCTTCTTTCATTAATACAGTTTGTCACTTTACACAAACATATACTAAGGCTATTTGTATTCTACAAAAAGCTAGAATGTAGAACTTGAAACAGAACACTCAACATTTAAGATAAAATATGTGCATTTCAATTCCAAATGAGGCACTAAATCAGCCAAAGCTTGTTTCTGACCAACTAGTGATAAATTATAGGATTTTCAGTAATCCTCAGATAGACAAAGTGAACACTGTTCCTCATGCAGAAACTGCTGGTTAAATCACACGACATAGATCTGGTATTCTTGCTGGAAAATGTGACATTACCTTGATTGTCAGACAACCTTCTAGAAACACTCAATTTTCCAGCTTGCCTCTATGTAAGCACACAGTTCAAAAGAAAAATTATGTGATAGAAGTAATAAGCATACAAAGCCCCTACCCCTAGCAATGTGGATCTTGAAAGACTTTTCTATGCTCTGGATCAAGGAAGAAAAATACTTTCATAAATACACTGTGAAGGAAAGAAGAAGGATTACATGAAGCTGAAATTATTTTGCAAAAGAAATTTAAGTCTGTCATCCTGCTCTAACAGGCTTTAAACGTGCCTAACATTAAAATCAGTTTTGCACCTGTAAGAGGTAGAGTTCTGCATGGTATTTGGAACAAGATCTGCCTTGCAATGGTAAGCTTCCTAAATGTTTGGCAGGGAAACAGTACCTCCTGCAGTATATGGCAAAGCTTGTTTATTTGTGTACAAGGCCAAGATCACATACTCCTTGATGAAAAGTCTGTTTTAAGCATGCTTGTGGAACAAAAACATGCTCTATGCTTTAAAGTGAAAGTTTGCCATAGTAGAAATCATTCACAAAATAATTTCAACTAAAACATCTATTTTATCTCTCAAACAAAACAATTATCTTGTATATATGGCATATTGACAGAATAAACCTACATTCGCCCCCACATCTGTCTGCTTTCAAAGTGACAAGGAAAACTGTGTGTACTGATGTAGAAAAACCTATCATTCCATTCGATTATAATTATTTTCTTAAAAAAAAAACCTTGGGTCTCTGCAGGGATCTAGGCAGGACAGACAAAAACTATTTTTTATAGCTGTTTTTCAGATGTTTATTTAAAAACATCTCTTTTAAAAACATTCTCTTTTCAAACATCCTATTTATATTTAAATATTAAATTATTATATTCTGTGCAAAGTAATAATCTAGTAAAAACAATTAATACAAAAATATGCCGTAGTATTTAAAGTGTTCAAGAAAAATCAGATCTCCGAAGAAGCAGAAGCCAAAGACAAAGGAACCGGAGCTAGAGTAAGCTGAAATGTTAAACCAGATTTTGACAGAAATAGACTATTCCACAGGTGCATTGTGATTATTTGCTTCATTCCAAATTTCAACTACTTCATTCAAAGCTGAAAAACCAAGTGGGATTTTAAAAGTCAGGAAACCTTATTTTTCTCTTACAAACCATGAATAAAAAAATGAGGTGAGAGGCTGAGATCCAGATTTTAAATTTTAAAGCCCATGGTAAGAAGAAACAATCAGTTCAATTCACTACTACAGATAAAACTGTATTTGCTAAGTCAATAGGTTTCAAATTAAAAACATATTTTAGGAAAGTAATTTTCTCTTCCAGAAATTTTATTTTACTGGGTTTTTTTCCAAGACTTGTTTTATACACAAATAGCACAACCATGGATAATAAATGCTTACACTAACATTGTTTAAATCTTGGGAAATGAGAAAACACAATAAAGGTATATTAAACTACACTACTGATGAAGTGCCTTGCCCCATCAGAAAAAAAGGGATACTAGCAACATACTTATAAATCTTTAAACTCTTCTAATTACCAAAGACAACCAATCAACTAGAAAAAAAACACTTCAAGAGCTCATTTCTGGTTTAAGAAAAATGTTTTCTCTTTCTGGTAATAGGCACAGTATTTTCCCTTCATCTTTCAACACAAAGGCATGGTGTCTAGGGGGCAGGATAAAGGATAAACTTCCACAAAACTAAAATACATCAGCAAAAGTGACAAGAGAGGCACGAGCCTACCTACTCCATCTGAGGCCACAGAAGGCAATTGCTTCAAAGTCTTGGGGTGGGAGCATACTAACTGCTTTGATATATCACAACACCTCCATAACTACATAGATTGTACAGTGAAAAGGCTTTAAGTTGCGTTTATAATTAAGTAATTTGATGTTACAAATTTGTCTTTTTTTTTTCCTATGAGAAATGAGCAGGGAATTCAAAGAGCCCATTTAGGCTACAAAGAGGTGTTTTCTGTAGCAGTCAAGTTGTCCAGGTGAAGTCACAACACTTCAAATTCATGGTATAGTCCAGGTGCCTACTTTAGCTAGCACTTGGATTCAAAGAATTTGATATTAATCAATGTTAGGAAACAAGCGGAGAACCATTTAATGCAAAATAAAGGCATAAACTAATGCTTTCCATTTTTATTTTTTTTTCCTATTTAAACATCTAAGAAGCTGCTCCAGCTGTGTTTATCAGCAGAAGCAGAACTAGCTTAGTCAGCTTTGTAATTACCTAAAAACTTGTATCACTGGCTCAGATAATTTCATGCATATCTGATCCCAGTCTAAAGGTCTGTATTTTAACAGGCAGTTACATCACTTCAGCAAAATATAAGTTGCTTAAGAATGGCAATGGCATGTTGTGATACAATTTAGGTGTTCTGGAGCAAATCCACAGTACTAAGACTAAGGTACTATTTTTCCCCCGTTACTTCACCAATTTAATCAAGCTTTCCTCCTGCAAGACTCATTTCTGTGTTAATATTGACTGACTTACAATTGGAACATATTTTTCTGTGGTACTCTTTATTGCCACATATTTAATAACAAGTTTTCCTCGCAGTTTTGATCTGTGATAGGATGTGGTATTATGCAGTTTATCTACAGTTCCATCTTCAGTTCCACTGAAAACTTTGTGTCTTCTTAAGATAACATTATTTCTATTCAAATGAAGAAACTCCATTCAGACAGTCACTTGGTAAAGAAGATTAAAAAACACTAAGACTTTCACTGCAGGTGTACCATATAAATTTATGTTGAGACTTTTATGTAATTGTTTATTACAATCATATATGAATAAATTTTAACAACTCTTAGCTATCAGGGAAAAGCCAACAACTTACAAAGACTAATTTGCTGACAAACCAGAATGAGTTACCTGAAAGGTGTGAAGCTGATCCTGTTTAGCTATGCTGATATAATTAGCTCCAGTTGCCTGAGCTCTGTTACCATATTAGGTAGTAAAAATGCTGCAAAATGGGTAAGACTATACTGTTATAAAGACATTTGTATCCATGACCTTCTTGGATACCAGTGATGCTGTAGATATTCTGGTTGTCAGTGGGCAGCCACCCCTGTCTTCCAGCTATTTACTCACAGGATCAGCAAAAGAGGAAACTGAGGACATAGGAAACTGAGGACATAGGAAACTGTATCAAAGATACATGCAGTATGACAGCAGTAAAAATTCACTCTTTTGAGGAGTGTTTCATCTTTCTAAGCCATTTCGTCCCTGCACCACCATAAGGCCCAAGCACATACTATAATCACAGAAGAGCAGTAATCACAGAATAATCTGAATTGGAAGAGACCTACAAGGATCATCAAGTTCAACTCTGAATGACTCATACAGGGATTGAGTCCATGACCTTGGCATTGTTAGTACCATGGTCTTATCAGTTGAGCTAATCTCAAGGGAGGTCTGGCTGCTTCCAGCATCAGGCATTTTGCAGACACTGCACAATATCAGGCATTAACGTCCACTATGGCAGGGAATGGTTCAGAACTGGCATTTTGGGACATAGGACAAAGGAACAGAACAGCGTAGCAAAGCCCTGAGTAATGCTCTCTGTGAACTTTGTTCACTTTCTGCCCTGCCCCAAAGCTTACTTTCCACTTAGAAACATCTTTGCCTTGATCTTCCTTTACAGAGACCTATGCATTGGCCTTCCACAGACTCAGAGCTGAGCAGAGGAAACATCTGAGTTGGAAAACTCTGGTTTACTAAAGTTCATACAGCAATAACTTCAGCCAATGTTAGAGCCTCACTCTCTCATTTACCTTCAGTACCATGCAAAGTGGCTACCTGCACCTTGGGGTTTCAGAGGCTGACAGAAATGTGTTGCAGTGAGCTGCTGCTTGCTAAGGAAAAGGTTTGCCCAGGTTTATCTGGGAACACTGCAATGGCTCACAGCACTGAGAAGTGGTGACATGGCATCTGACCTAAACTGTATGACTGAACATGGCTACAACTGGCTGGAGCCAGGTGCAAGTGAGGAAAACAGAAGCTTTCTTTCCCAATACCCACAGACAGATCCTTTTTTTTTCCAGTATCCAGCAGAGAGCAATAGAAATGGTTTTCAGTTGGACGTAGAAGGGAGACAAGGAGCAGAAAGTATCTGGGAACATGGAAGGTTAAAGTCATCTCCAGTTGGGTACAAATGAAATAAGCCCTACACACTCCGTTCAGAAATAGAGCTGTATGTTTGTTAAACACAAATAAGAAATAATAGCAGTATTTGTTTAATCCCAGAACCTATGTAGCTCAGATATATACAGCTAAAGCCAGGTTATTGTGGTCACATGGCCTGCATTTGGGGCAGTAAACATCCTTCCACCATCCTCACTAAAAAGAATCAGGCCACGCTTGAGCAGAAATGGAAATGGAAATGTCTATTAAATGTTCTACCAATTAATGTTTTTATTCATATATTTATTTAAAATATGGTACTTTCTTGCAGTCATCACTACATACAGTTTAACATGTGGACAGGGTCCACAATTCATGTCACACTGGTCTAACAGTCAGTGAACCATCACACTTCAATTTTCAGTGTTTTCCCAAGCATGCATATTCTTAGCATATAACCCTCAGCACTGTAATTACACAGTAGCAACAATATAATTATAATTGCGCTAACCAAGCAGGGGCAGTTCCGGGGAAGAAAAGAAATGGCAAAGAACCATCACTATGTAATAAAATGGTAAATACAGGATTCAACAACATAAGTGCAACACACCACATCTGTCTTCTGTCATTCAAGCAGAACTTGCCATAGCAATTCAGAAGACCTCACTAGAATCAACTTTAAATATACTCAGTTCATCGTATTTCACATGTATTTCAGAGTTTCTGGTCAAGCAGACTTATTTTCCCTTTCTCTATTTAAAAAGAATAATTTTAAGAAACAAAAATGAAAACTTAACCCCTGATAAACACTGTAGAAGCTAACGGCTGGACTTTCAAAAGAAGTCAGCACTCTTAAACTCCTTTCTCACAGCTGCTGAGCATTGAGAATATGGGAATCTTACCACAGGGCTTTTATTTCCAATTGTAAAATTATGCACTGCATCTGCTTCTGTATTCAAAGATAAAAGTTGTAGGATCTAATGATGCTGTGTAATATGGATTTATTAGCTCAAACTGATGCTAGATCCAGTTTCTCAGAGGTTTTGTAGTCAGCAGTACCCTTGGTTTTGCTCTCATTTATATCTTTGATTTATGTTTCCACATTCTGAGAAAAGATTTTTCAAAATTCTTGAATGCTTCCTTTAGCACAGATATCTGGTAGTTACAAGCTTTGTAATCTCTAACACTTACTACCTTAAGAAATCTCAATAAACAGAGATAAGGGAGTTTTGGTGGTTGAAACATGTTTTGACTGATATTCAACAATTTAAAAAAATACTAGAGACGTTTTTGAAAAGATCTCATCATTTATTAGATAAATACATTCTTTAAAATATCAACCTGACTAAACAGAAACATCATTATTAAAGGTTAATTCTGTTATGTTATATTTTTAATGAGAGTTTTAAGCACATTTCTGCTCATCTGTTTTCTAAAGACCTAGAAAAACATTATGAATCTTGTGACACACTACCTCTGTAAGATGAAAGAAACAAACCAGCTCTTATGCTCCTAAGCAGACATTTCCAGAGAACCCATCTAAAATATGCATTAGAAATGTTCTTCAGAAGCCAAAGGCAGAGTAACACGAGGAAAGACAGAGCTGTTGTGTCATTTATGCAGCTCTTTCTCCTCATCTCATTAGTTATGTCTCTGAAACAGTAATTTAATTAAATCTGCAGTATCAATCATCAGTAGTTTACGGGTGTAAAAAGGATCTTGAGTTAAAGTTAAAAAGTATCTATCTTCATATTGAAGAGTTCTGGTTCTGGTCCACAACTTTGTTAGCAGAATGACCTGAAAGAAACAAAACTTAGAGCACTATACAACAAGTAGGTGAGAATTTCTACTGTTTCAAGTGCATAAAAAGACAGTGCTTTACGAAAAGCCTTCTGGGGAAGTGACATCTTCAATGACTCCAGTAGTTTAAAGATACCCCTGTTCCCCTGCATTCAGCTGGGGGGATGAGAGGAGCTCAGTTCCTGCAGCACTCACTTACTAACATCAGTTGGCACCAAAAAGAAAACCTTGCATTTGAGGCGGGTGAGGCATTGACCAGTTTGGGCTTACCACCTGAGCAGCAGCAGGAGACACAGTATGGACAACAAGAAAAAGGTAGCCAAGGCCCAGACTGCAGATATAAGAGATACTGAAGAGAGACTTCAGCAAAGAACCATGGTTAAAGAACATTGTGTAACTGGAAATGTGTAAAAGCTACAAAGATACTTGGTTTAAGAAAACAGAGATTGAGACTGCAGATGCAGATCACTCCTTTTATTTGTGAAACAACCTAGTGGGCTACAGAGTTGCCTCATGCTTATCCGCTGGATATGATCTGCTCTTAAAATATGTCTATAAACAAGTGACAGCCTCATTTTTCAGTTCCCTGTTACGTGTCTCTGCCCTCACGCATTTACTGGAATCCAGAACATGTTTGTAATGCAGGCATGAGGCACCTCTTCACAAAAATGTCATTCAGAGATGCAGAAAAGTTCCTTTAGACTTTTACATCCAAAATGAGGATGGTAAGGTAAAGGAAAGCTATACAATGCTTCTACTTCTTACTAGCCTTATGGTCTGCTCTGTTTTCTCACAAAAAGTGAAAAACTGCCATGTTTGCTTTTCTGCTCTTATTTGTTTTGTTTCCAATATTAAACAAAAACAAACAACAAACAAACAACGAAGTGGTGACTGAAAGGCACAAAAAAATAAATGTAGTAAAGGGTAGCCAAAACATAGTACTCCAGGAAGAAAATAACCCTCTGACAATAAACCTGGACATCTATGAGCTGAAGGGTTAACAAATCTGTTTCTAGCCTTGCTTTCCCCAAACAGATGTTCCACACAACATTAAATGGGCTAGAAAGAGGGGGGAGGCAGAGAATGAACTTTGGCGCAATATGGAATTTTTAAAGGCATTTCCTTCTCCCTAAGAGCCAAAAGCTGTGATCACTTAAGTCTCTGCTTTTTTAAATATATATTAATTGTGTAGCTTTTGCCAAACTAAGTGAATCCAGTCTTTGAAAATCCCTTTTTTTTTTAAATCATAGTTTTCCATCATACTTGAAGTCTGAGTTTTTACCAAGAATGTCAACAAAAATGTATATTAATTTCTCTCTCTACAATGAATTCTTAAGTGTTCAGATGTGCACCACTGTTACAACAGTAACTTAGTGTTACAGACCCTAAAACTTTCATATCTAAATAAGCTCAATACGTTCAATAATTAGGAAAACATTAATTTCTTCTGTAATGGTATTTCCATTTTCTTTATTATATTGGTGGAGGTTTTTGTTTGCTGGTTTGTTTGTTTGTTTGTTCTGATTGATTGCTTGGGTTTTTTTAATTGGGTTTGGTTGGTTTAATTGTTTTGGTTGGTTGGTTGGTTTTTTTAAATTTGCTAAATATAATATCAAACAATGATAATACATTTGTCCACTCTGAAATTCAAATGTTACTTATGAGAATAGAATAACATTTTAAAAATTTATTAATCTGCATTTGGGAATATTTTTATTAATGAATAATTTAAAAGTTTATCATATTTCCAAACACTGATTCAGTTTTCTGACCACACTCCCTTTCTTTCCATAAGAAGGGAGAAATTTGTCCTTTATTGCAATACTTACACATTTGTTGAACTAGATGAATTACAAAAGTTAGAAGGAAAAAATTCACAATAAATATGAAAGATGTGTATGCAATGCATGTTGATGGCATTTTCCATGTTCTGCTTTCTAACCTCCAACTTCATGCCTTTTACATTTAAGAAAAGCAATCTTTTGTTAAAATATTAACCACTTTTAACAGGTATAATGGGAGGCAGGTGGTAAATGAAAACAACACTGATAAATTATGGATGATGTGATAAAAATTCTTGCTGGGTAGGGCCCCACATTTATATGCATGTTGAGAGAGTTCACTGTAAAAACAACCTTTAGTAAACTATTCAGTAAATTAATTAATGGTAGTCAACTAGACTGCAACATAGGAAAAAAACCAGTAAATTAGTTAAATATTCTAAGGAAAAAGAAAATCTTAGATGCTCAAAACAACCAAAATTAAAGCAGCATTAGATTATTCCCATTCAGTATAGGTGGGGATCCTCATGTAAGTGAGGATTCCCACTGCAGATGCCACCTATGCAAAGAGCAGGAACCGCCACGTCACTGTGGTTCTAACACAGAAAAGGAAGAAATTTAAATGCAATTTATTACTTTTTTTTATTAATTTGTCTAGAAACTACGATTTCATCTACCTTAATCAGTTTACTGTGTCTTGAGAATTGATTTGTGTTCCAAGCTTCTCCTCCAACAAAAGTATTTTGTCTCCTTTACAAGGTGAAAGAGTAAAGAACATTTATTTCTCTTTCTCTGCCTATATGCTTGACTTGTTAGTCATTGTCTATCCAACAGCGAAAGCCAAAATAAGCAGAAAAAATTATTAGACGCACAGTAAATTGAGAGTAAATTTTGTCTGTTTGAATAGTCCAGCACACCAATAAATGCTCTGAAGAGTGATAATGTTACAACTTTAAGTTTTCTTTCAATGCAAACTTTTATCAGAAACCAAGGCAATGAAGACAGTGAGGAACTTCCTGACTGTAAATAGCAAATATTTACAGCAATAAATAATATTAATAATTAAAATCAACAGTATAATAAAATAAATTAAAATAACTACTACTGACTTCACAATATACGGATCACTGAAGTTCTTGATACTGTAGTGCTACTTCAAACACTACAAGAAAAGTAAGTCCAAGATAAAGACTAGGCATATAGTGAATAAATTAAATTCTCAATGTCAGATACCATTAAAATTACATACTTTCTAGAAATATAAGTAGCAATTGAGAGCATACTCTGAAAACAAAAGCCATTTGACCATAATGGAAGTACCAAGTCTGAAGTCAAGACCCATACCCACAAGAGGGAAACTTTAATATCCAACCCTTAGGAAAGGAGGCAGTACAAAGCCAGAAATTCTGGGACTCAAGCTGAGAGCTAAGAAACAGTTACATTATCTTCTTTTCAAGTTCTTGCATGCTATTTTTCTGTAACTCTGACATGAAGGAAAGGTGGCCTTCATGTGCATCACATACATGATGAAAAATAACATCAAGGAAAGAAGGAATACACAAAACACAAGTTAATTCATATGCCATTCATATTTCTGATTGAAAGTATATGTTCACATTTTCTGCAAAACATTTGCCTTTTAATGGTTAGGAAATTCAAGATTAGTCAAGATAGTCAAGATTTTTCATCAAGGATAAAATCAAATGGCCCTCACTAAAACAATGGCTTGAATGTCTCACTCAAAACCCTTTTTTCTGTTAAGCATGTGTAAGGAACTTTGTACTTTCTGGTGATGAGAGAGATAGCTGAACAAATGTGAAACACCATTAAAAGTTGCTTAAAAACTCTAATCCTCCTGAGATTTCAGAACTGGTTCTATGAACACGAAAAGACTTCATGGCACTGGACAACTGCTCATGACAACACCCCAAACTCTGAGCACATGGTTAAAAAAAAAGGGTAATAAACTATGATGTTTTTCCAAAAAAGTTAATGAAAATAGCCATCAGAATATATTGGACATCCCTAAAAATGGTGATCGTGTTCACTTTTCAACAGTGTTGTGGCAAAGAATAATCTAAACCATACATCTATATTTTACTCGTCATTTCACAAAAAAAATAACCAAAAAAAAAAACCGACAAACCAACAACAAAATCCCCAGCCATCATACAGTGAATGAACTGCTACTTACATGAAAATTACTAGAAACTTGACAAGCCTTTTTTTATATTTCCATGTTCTGTTTATACGAACATGACCCTTCTGGAGAAGAACAGTTCAAACGGGAAGAGAAAATGAACTATGTGTTCAATGCTTTAAGGCTGTGATGTCAGGGCCCTGCTGTGCAGAGGCCAACATTTGTATAACAGCCATTATTATTCTTGCTAAGCATCAAGTAACACTGAAAATACAACAGAAATACCAAAATTTTTAAATTCTCCTCGAATTTCCAAACACAGACATTGCACTGATACAAGATAGAAAGCAAAACTAATCTGTTCTTTTTAATTCTTAGCAAGGCAACCACTTTTTCAAAATCTTTATTCTATTAGCAGAAGCCATTTCCATTGAAATATTTTGGGGTGCTCACTGCCTGCAAAGCAGCTGTATTTCGTCACAGTGTGATAAAGCAGACCTGCTTTGACAGGGAGCATAGTTACTAAGGGCTGTCATTCATATATGCAGAACCAGAGCAGGAGATCAGTCGTTTTTAAGTCCATGCCCTTCTCTTTATAAATATTTCCATGTGTTTGCAATTAGTTAGTGGGCTATTCTGGCAGCAAAGGTTATTGAAGGCTGTTTTCCAGAAGTAGGTTGTTTCCTTTTTTCCCGTCTGCACAACTAAAATTAAATCTTAGCATGTTTAATAACAACCCAGCCAAACAGTAGGCTCCTGTAATATGTATCAAAAAAACATTAAATGGAAGAGTTTATCTGCCTTCTCTCGCAAAAACTGGATGTGCTTTAGATCTAGAGAACTGCAAAATGCAGTTGTGTAGCTTTTAGCAACCTGTGACCAGCAACAGAAGCCTCACACAGCAGAAAGAAGATTTCTGAAACATGGTTTTAGCTGCCACAGTCTTTACAGGGCATTGAACAGTGAGAAGGATTCAGTCTCTGCTGATCTGAATTTTCATTGCACTGATTGTTTAAGAAATTAAGTTGTTCAAGTATTCCCCTCCAAGACTGCGAGCATTTTCTTCATTAAGGATGCATTATAATTTACATCTCAGAAAATATCATCTCATTCATTTGTGCCTGATACAAGTGCATCCTACATCTTCCCGGAGTAAATCAACACAGCTTTCAGGAACACATGGCATGACATACCACACATACTTCAAAATGCTGATTGTTGTTTTACATTAGATGTTAATTAATCTATCAACCTAATTGTATATATCTTGTACATGGTTTCTTTTATGAACAGCAGTGAAAAATCATGCATAGCAAATATCCTCAACTAGATACAGTATTCAGGATTATTCATAATATAGCACTGGAATATGTTGGATTCAAGACTAGCACTGAATAAAGAAGTGTAACAAGATTAAGTATCTTTGTAAACAATGCCTGCATTTCAGCAGGCTGACTCTATGCCTCAGTGAAATTAAAACCATGAGGCTTACTTTAAAATCCTTGGATACAAAAGGTAAAAATAAACACAGTGCAAAGGGTTACAGTCTAAGAGAAAGGTCTTATGGGATTACTAATTTACTATTCAAACCACCCTTTGTGGTCTACGTGGCTGGTGAATTCAGTACAGTAACAACTGAAGATGGAGCACAAAATATGGGTTTCTTAATGTAACCTAACCACAGGACTGCTACTCTTGTATCAGAGAGTACTGTCCTGTGATGGCCAAGAGCATCCAAAGAGAACTAGAATAAACCTAACTTTTACAGCTAATATAAACCATGGTTTCTTGTCCAAAGCATCCTATTACTGTAGTCTGCCTCTTCACTGCAATACAGAGAAAGGCAACTGAATCAACTACAAGCCTCAGATACCTCGTCAGTAGTAGAAAAATTCACTCATGAGATTTTATTTGTTACAAGAACCATTTAAATATGCAACAAACCCCACCATTTTCATTTTTTATAGAAATTGAAGGGAATTTAAAAGATATAAGACTAGGAAAACCTGTGCTGGTGGACCTATCAAAGTCAGGACAAGTCCAACACACTTCTCCTTTCATTCTCATACTTACAAGCTAGACCAGAAAAAAGGAATCACAAGGAGGATAAAACAGGTTGTTCTTGTACAGCACCACGGATACATATGCACTTTAAAGAAAAAGATCATGAAAGAACAGAGTCAAAAGAGTTGACTGAAAAGGTTTTTCATGTTGAGTTACAATCAGTAGAATTATTGACATGACTACATAATGTTATGGATATGGTTTCAAATTAAGAAAATGTCAGAATTAACTAACACACAAGAAAGATGAGATATAGGCTGGATAAAAGGGAGGAATCTAAAATTATGAAATCTTCAAGCATACCACATTGGAACTTTAAAAAAGTCTCTTTAAAGGGAAAACCATTAGATGATTCTCAAATTCCACAGCTACACATAAACCATAACCAATTACATTCAAACCATATCTCCATATTCTATATTTAATACAGATGTGTTAAAAAGCAAGCATACCATCTTGTCCTCTTCAGTGCTTATAAGGAAATAAGAGCTTGATGCAGAAACCAAATGCAATCTAATTTTTCCAGTACCAAGTCAAATGCAGACATAACCCTACAAGATATTTTGATTTCAAGATACTTTTACCAGTAGGGTATGAAATAGTCTGATAGCAGATTCCAGGAATTCAGCATGATTACAGTCAGGCACAACCAAAATCAGAATTTGATTTTTTTAGAGACCAGGCCACATGAAATTTCATTCCAATTGGCCCTTCAAATTAATGTCCAATATTTGTATATTAAGTACATGAGACAAACAAACCCGAAGAGAAATATAAGGACAGAAGGTGGAACTGTATTTTTTAATGTTGCAAATTAAAATTAAAAAAAAAAAAAGCTTTGATTACATAATGAAGGAAAACAAGAGAAAATCAAAACATATCCTTCATGCACATCAAAAAGATCAGTCAATACCTAACAGATTTACAGTCCTAGACTGAAAGTACTCTACAGATATGTGAAAATCTGTATTGCTGGTTGAATACTGGATTATACTTTACTGTGGCCACTCTTTTATGAAAGGCTACAAACCATTTCAACACCATCCAGGAAACCAGTTGAAAATTCCTGTCCCAAAATATTCCAATCACCAGCAACTCTGTCTACACAAGGATGTTTGCTTTATAAACAGGTAGTGTAGCTTAACTATAACACTCTGACCTCTGAAGTCAAGTCAAGCCTTACAGGAGTCCAGCCCAGCATCTCACTCATAGCTGACTGTTCTGAAGGAATGGTTGCAATATGAAGGAGCAAGAGCAAGAACAAGCAAGCAGATAAAAGGTAGTAGGCATGGGCAATAATATGATGGCACAGCACACTCTGCATTCATTCTGAATTTCCCATCTGAGATACTGTTGTGGTCTTCAACAGCATTTGCCACCTTTGATTCAGAATTGTTAAGAGATGCAAATGTGTAACAGACCACAGTCATTCATCTCTCTGCCAATGGAGAATTACTTCATACAGTATGTTTTCTAGTATTTATCCAACTCAGCTTTACGAGTTTCAAGAAATTGAACCTCCCTTGAGAAACTATTCCTGACAACAACAGAAACCTTCAGATGCTACAATGTAGAAAGTAAAAAA
>VZRZ01002233.1:54863-135436 GCA_013398175.1 Climacteris rufus | reverse complement strand
ACCAAATCCAAATTTAGATACATTTTTTGTTATTTTTAATTATTTTGTCATACCCCTTATCATCAGTGATGCTTACGTCATTTAAGTATTTCTGCATGTGCAACTTCCCATGCCATCCTGACTTCCTCCAATTGCTCTCAGCTGGCCAATCCTCTTCATGTATTTGTACACAAGTACACAGGTCTGATTACTTTTGCTGCTTTATCCCAAGCTCCTTTTAATTCATTAATATCTCTTTATTAATGGCACATTCACAACTGCAACAACCTAGCAAAATATTTTCCCACCTCACAGATTGTTTCACACAATAGGGTCTCTGTGCAGTCTGCTTGCCAGCCCAGCCCTTCTCAAGAACATCCAGAGACCTTTCCTTCTGAAACCATGCTGTCTTGGACTATCTTTACCTCCCCTGTCCTGACCTTTTTTTTTTCAGCATGATTATGGCAGCAGTATATCAGTTTATCCAGTCATGCTATGACTTGAGTCAAGCAACTAACCAGGCTAAAAATAGCACAGCAAAATATAAAATAAGTTTTTTAAATGCAAATCCATTTTCCAATCCAGTTCACTACATGGCTGCACACCCTGTTGCACCAGTTGTTGAAGTGATCTCTAGAGATTGGAGTAAGCAGCAGAAAGCAGTGGTTGTAGTACAGAATAGCACTGACATAAAAGGACACGGTCATGAAACTATACAGTCTTCCCATAAAAAATATCTTGCCCACGAGTGCCCGTAACTGCACTTCATCGCCTGCCCAGTGAGTCCTGTGCTGTGATGAAGTGCAAACAAACACTCAGAGGTGTAAGTGAGATACTGGCAAAATCAGGTCTATTTTTATTCTCCATTCCAAATAAAGCAATGTATATCTTTAAAAGTATATAAGGCAGTGAAGTCAGTGTAAGAACTTCTGTTCTCCTCTCCACAGAATACTTTCCTGTCATTTCAGCTATGCTCATGCAAGCAGGATCACTGTTACAACAGCTTAGAAGTGTCCCAGCTTTGAGAAAATAGATGGTTAATTTAAAATCTCATATTTTACTAACTATGATCTTCAAAATGAAAGAAAAACCTTGAGGGGGAAAAAAAAAATTAAACCAAACCAAACCAAACCAAACATTTCCTAAGGATTCCTTAAAATAGATATATATGTATGTAATTTGCAATCCAGGTGTCTATGGACTGTGTTGGACAGAGCAAACCTCTGGCAGAGATTATCTTTCCAGTGACAGGACACCAAAACTATAATAATTCACACTGGTTTAACTACCTTCAGTAAATAAAACAGAACCTGGTCTGAGAAAGACCTGAAAACCTATAAATCTTCACTTTTCTCTCATTGCTTTCAGGTTAAAAAGGTAACCTGAAGTTACACAAAATACAAATTTACTGTCAATAGGAAGTGTCACTTGCACATATTCTCTTTTAGAAAGTAGCCAGTGCCCTTTCTGCCTCATGCCCTCCTCAGGCAGGAAGGCAGCTGCCCCATTCACGCTGCCCGACATGCCTATCATGCCTTATGCTGAACACTTCTCCTTTTCAGAGCTCTCTGGACACTATACACATTCGTGTCACCATTTTTTGTTTCTTTCTGCTTTGCTTTCACTCTTTACAACATATTGTTCTGGATTCTCATAAATTCTCAGCTCCAGTGCCCTTATGAGAATTCCTTCTTGCTGTCTGTGACCCTTCCTCCACGGGCTTCTAAATGAAGATTGATACTCAGAGCCTACTCAGCTACTCAAATTCACAATGAAATTGAACATACTGACTCTTCTTCACACTTCTCACCACAAAACATAACCAAGATACAAAGTATCATTTTTATGTAGAAAGCTGATTTTTTTACTCTATATGAAGTTAGCAATTTCATTGGCAAGAAAATTTCATTGGTGAGCATTCTTTCACTTAGACCATTTCCTCTCTCCACTTCAGACCCTCAAAAGGTGACTGACTTTTACTTTAGCTACCATAAGTATTCACATTAATTTCATTACCGTGACAACACATTTCACTTTCTGCAGATGAGAACTACCAAACTTCCACTGTGAGTCAGGGAACTTTATTACACACTCATACAAGAAGACCTAACTTCCTGAGTAGGATCTTTGAAAATACATATTTATCAGAAAGATAATTTCAAGCAATTTTAAAGTAGAAAATTATAGGTAAATTTGAACAATATTGATTTTAAATCTTGCACTAATATCAAAAGACTTGTTTTAGGCAGACATCCAATCCAGATACCCAATGCAGAGATAGAAAAGTTAAAAAATAAAAACCAGCATTACAGGAACTCACAGTCTGTAAAAAATATATATGATCAACTTGAACAAACATATATGAAATATTGATGTCCGTGAACAAATGAACTACATTTTGCACCACCTGAAACAACCTTCTCTTTTGATCTGAGCACAGCAGACGGCAGTATCTTACCTGCCAGGTAGTAAAGACATGACATATACCCTCAGCCATCCACAGATGACAGAATATTATGGGAAGGGCTTCATGATTATTTAGTACAAAGTAGACTATGCCATAAGAATATGCCTGTGCTTGTTGCAAAACCTTTTCCACATTATGTGGGAGGCAAATGCTATTAACCTAATGATGTGCAGATGAATCATCTAGTAAAGATCTATCATATCACACTGCTGACAAATTTGGATTTAAAAAGTGCTGCAATGCTTCATTGCTGGTCCCACAGAGTTAGCTTCACCACTTTCTTTTGTGCTCCTTGTTCCATGTTTGATGATGCTCTTAAGAAAACCTGAAAATTCTCATTATATGTGGCTCCTTACTTGTGCACTACACTTTCGCCTCCTCTACTATTCTGTTTGCCTTAACCCAGTAAGTGAAAAGCCACTCCACTTTTGGCAGGTTACCTGCATTCCACGCCCCTTCTTTCCTTTTCTGAAGGACATGAGGAAAGGAACGGCAATTCAAGAAATATCCGCCTGAGTCTTCAAAGCACTATTACAAAAAAACCAAAGATAGCATCACAGTAAAACAAAACCCTAACTATGACCAAATTTATTTTGGCAATCCCTTCTCTTCACCTTGCTTTTCTGAACAGGATGAATGGCAGAGAGGCCTTGCAAATCCCTTGCTATACAGGCTTAGATAGTATAGGAAGGGAAGTTACATTTCCTCTATGATTTGGATTGCCCTTTATGTTTAGAGTAAGCCAACCATGGAAAGCTAGGTGCTACATAAACATAAGCAGAACAAGAAGTTAAGCTCAACCCGAATATATGGGGATACAGTCTTCTCTCAGTAAGGCTGGCATGGTTGACAAGAGGAGCCTTACACTAAGCAAAGGAGAAAAGGCTGAGATATATCTGTAATTTCTATACCTAATACACAATAAAAGGTAAATTGGGCAGCTAAGAATACAGCAATAATAAATAAAAAACCAGTAAGCAGAGAATGGAAAGCAACGGGAAAGTTCTAAAAGGAATGAGAAAAGCAATCAGGTATGTGTGAGAAGCAATTGACAGGAGTGTTAGGATTTAAGGTGCAAATAATCAGAAGTAACCTAAATGTGATCAAGGAATTTCCAGGCCTGGACTTCATTAATAGGCAAGACTTCAGAACAGATTTTTAAGGAAAGAATATAAAGAATAATTAATATGCAGATCAATTACAAACAAAACAAATTGTAACAGGACCCATAATAATTCTATCAGTTCTACCAGGTAGCCTCTTCTAATAACAGCACTGTATTTTACAGACAATCTCCTAGTTTTGCTTAAGTAAAATATGTGATATATGGAAATTTCCGTTCAGTGTAAGATGAATGACGAGGTGTGGATGTTTGAGAAGTTTGGGAGGTCTGGCTTTTTGGGTGTGGTAGGGGCCAAAAGATGGCTCCTGTAAGGAGCTTCCAGAAGCTCCCACAGCTGTCCGGTCGGGGCCTATCTCTGATGGCTTCCTGGAGATTGATGTGCTGTTTTCCACAGTTGGGCCAATTAGGAAGGACAGAAACGCCTCTGTGACAGTATATTTAAAAAGCAATCTCTGTAGTACGCATGCGCGTGCCATGTAGCTGTGTAGTCGTGTAGGTTGTAGGTTAGGCAGAGGAGAGGGAGTATAGCAAACAACAGAGAAGAACAACTGAACCATCAGATATGAGAACCAGCAAATTCTGCCTGTCTTCCAAAGAAGAGAAGCGATGGAGGAGGAGGTTTCTGCATCATCGGAACTGATACATCTTCAAAGCCTGTGGTGAGAGACTTTAATCAAACTTGGAGCGGAGACGGTGCAGGAGGGAGTGAACTCCCACAAGAGTAGCTGTGTCTGGTGGGGACCAAGGACTTTGCTCCTGAATCAAGAAGGGAGTCAATTATGTTAAAAGAAGCCTGGTTTTATTCCTATCCTAAGAGAGAGACCAGCCCGATGGGGAAGGATGGAGCGGAGATGGTGCAGAAAGGAGTGATCTCCTACAGAAGGGGCTTTGGTCTGGTGAGGAATGGACACAGTCAGTAACTGCTTCTACTCCTAGAAGGGTTGAACTGCAGGCGTCGGTGAGGTAAAAAGCTTTGGGTCACCCCCACCCTAAGTGTGGACCAGCCTGATCTGGGAGGAAACAGTGGCGTCAGTTTCGGGAGGGCTGCGTGCCAACTTCTGCAAACCGTGCCATGGTGCCAAAGGAGAGAGAGGGTGAGACCCCTCCAGGTATAATTGCTAAGAAGAGGAAACACCTGAGCATCTAAGTACTAAACTAATTAGAGAAAAACCCCCTCCCTGGGTTCCCCTTATGATCTGGGAGAAGAGAGAGGGCTGTGAAGCTTTTTTGCTTCACAGAAATGGGGGGAATGGGAGGACGGTGGAGGAAGAATGTTTGAGAGATATGCCTTTGTTTTTGCTTGCTCCTTTGACTCTGTAATAAATTCACTTTATCACTTAAAAGCACTGACCTTGTCTCAGTCTGATTTTGCTCCTCTGCCAGCATTTCTTATCATGGTTTAGTAACACAGTTCAATTCAGAAGGGGTAAAAGAGCGGTACTAGGGGGGTCTTGGTCGTTGGCCAGGGCTAAACCACTACACCAGGTACTACAAGAGCAAGATGAAAAAGAGATGGCAATAAGTAACTGACAAAATGACAGGTCCTTAGATCCTTAGAGCGATCCTAAACTGACTGGTGCTTGCTCTAATATTTTTAGTGATAAAGCTTGAAGAAAAATAATAAATTTGATACTGAAATCACTTAATCACAATGCCTAAGAAGAATGACCTTGAGGTCTGGATCAGAAAAATTGAATGAATCAGTATCAAAATCATGAGATCAATGAGCTAAGGAATAGCATGAAATTTCCTATTATTTATGTCATATACATTAAAGAATGAAGCAGAAATTAGAATAGATGCAGAAAAATAAATTGAGAGACAATACTTACCGAATACATGAAGACGCTTCTTTCCCACACGAAAACAAAACCGAAGAGCTCATGTCCGGTCTTCACGGAAATTTCACGGAAAATAAGCCCAGGATTAAATACTAACTGCTTGCACAAAAATTAATAGATATAAATGAGTAGTCTGCTCAAAAGTGAAGACTCCTACCTGTTAAAGGAATCAAGTCCTGGGACAGCCTTTCCAATGAAAGTTGCAGAGGCAAGAAAACACTAGCTGTTTTTCATACAGATATTGATAAGTTTGAGAAAGGCACTATATGGCACAGTGCCTTCAACAGCAGAAAACTGCTCTGTAATGAAGGAGGTTCCTTATAGTCCTAGGAAACATGCTTTTTTCCCGTTGAGTTCAACAGCTCATAAAGAATTTGGACTTCCACTCTTTCCCTTCCAGCTGATCCGTGTTACAACTTATTGGCTGTGAAAAAGGAGTTCCTGAGACAGTACAGAATATGACCACCAAGAACCAGAATGATTAATGCCAGAATGAAGAGGAAATAAGAAGCCAGCAGTATGCCTCACACTTCATCCTGCAGATGTGGACTGACCCAAACAGGATATTCCCCAGATAGATCTTGCCTGACTGAGAAGGTGATGCATGTGTCACCCCAGCCACAGCGTCCTGTTTCATAAGAGATTCTAGAAAACCACTGCTCTGAAAACAGCACCCAAACAGCACAGCAGGGGCCAGAGGGGAATGTGATTAACCCTTCTAGCAGCAGCAATGTTACATCGGCTTAACTGTAGCATCAAATCTAAACATGTGCTGAATGTGGGCTAATTCAGGGCAAGACCGGCTTGGGTGGCTCTGCTCCATTCTTACAGCACTAGTGCTCTGGAGCATGTCATCTGGAGACAGCCAAACGCTTCTCTGAAAAGTCAGCGCTCAGTCTAGCTGAGTTTACTAGCTGATTCCAGCACTCCTGGTGCAGATCTAGCTGCAGCAAAGATACATCTGAAGATAAAAATCCTGCAATGACTTTTGGGCATGGGGGTGAAGACACTAAAGAAGAGCTAGATCTCATGAATCTGAAGCACCACTGTTTTTCTCAGCTAGGCCACAGAAGCACTGCTCTAGTGTTGCCCTGATTTCTGCAGTTCTGGATGTTATTATTCTTTTGTAACTAGTTTCTCACACACTTCTCTGTAAACATAGTCATGTTATTGTAATGGTATCTTTTTGTTTACATTCCTTTCTCCTGGGCACAGAAGTTTGATGGACATTTCTTTTGACCAGTGTGATTGAGGGACTACAAGCTGTTTCCCTCCAATGGACAGTGATTTCTAAAATGCATATAATTTAAACTGGGTGGGTCTCGCCCAGCAGTTGCTTCTTGCTCTCCTAACAGGTGTCTCTGTCTCTTTCCCTCGTGTCGTTACTGCGACACTCTAGATCTCAGAGATCATGGGCTTTAGTGTTGTAATAAAAATCTGTACACAGGCCCTTGCTCTTTCTAAAAGTGTGAAGCTTACCTTTCAGAGAAATGCATCACATAATTCTTAAGCCTATCTATCAAAGCAGCAGTGAGCATTTGAAACAGATTCTTTTTTTTTCTACTTTAACACATTTTTTATCAAGAGGCAATATCTGAAGTGACAAAAAAGTGATTTCAAAATTAAATGAAACATTTCTCCCCAGTCCCATACTTCATCAAGGCAAAACCCTTAAATATAGCACAAGCATTTACCTAAAATTTCCATTTCTCTTTACTCCCACAAAGCCCAAGATAAACAGTACCCTAATAAAAGTTGATAGCATGGGCTCTGTTCAAGTGAAACGACTTTATAACTTGACCAAGTTTGTTCTCTGCCAGGAAATGATTGCTTTTCCAGTTCAACCCAAGAATGTTGTTCTGCCTTATGTCTGCTGGCAACAACTTCTCTGTTTATGGGTGGGCTAAAAAAGGAGGATTCAAAAGCTAAGTTTAGGCCTCAGATAATGGTGCTAGGATTAAGATTTGGTCCTAGATCTTACCATACCTAACACGCCTATACCTCCCATCCTCGGAAGGATCAGCAGACAAACAAGAAAGTTACAATAACTTATTGCATAGTTCCCTATCCTTCTGTTTTTCTTCTCCTTATATTTAAGTCAATACATCTGCATACAAATCAAAATCAAGTCTACAGTATGAATGAAACCACCAGCAGATTTGATTTTCCTACACTGTATTAACACTAGCACATACTCTTCTGTCAGTCACTAAAATCCTTGTACCTTACTGCAGAAGATTCTTCCTGATTGTTGCAATGCAAAACCATCTCTGTGATTGGCAAGGTACCGTGGCACTTTAATGAAGAGAAGGAAACTTGTTCCTCCCAAAAGAGAGTTACTTAAGAAGTACGACTGCAGTATCCCATGCAGAGCCCTTGTGGTGGAAACTGGTACCAGTATAACCCACACAGCTGACAAAGAGAGTGAATACTAAAATTAATCTATGTCCTTCACCTGCACCCAAAAGAAAAGCACCTCAACATTAAGCTACATAGTTTAAATGCATTCATAGGAATTGTCCAGGCTTGAGGAATTATGAAGAAAATTTAATATAGGACAAAGCATTAAAGATAAACTGACACTTCCCTGCTTGAAATATTTCTGTAATCATCTTCTAAATTATAAAATAAGTTGTGCTACACAGTCACACTCCATTTATTGTTCTACCTGTACACTGGCTTCTTCACTTGGAAAAAAAAATACTATTTTTTGTCAGAATAAAATTCTCTTGCAGGCAAAACTGTCTGTTGCTGAGGAATTGTACTTTAATTAATTTGTTGCCATGCAACACTAACCTCTGATCACTGATTTGAACACAGAGAAAAAGGACATAAACTATTAAATTTACATAAAGAAATAGCTTCCTCCTTCCCCAGTCTCAGCTTACCCGATTTTCACCAGAGATTAAGTTCAACCCATTCGCACGGATCTAATGAGCCGAAAGGCAGTAGAAGAGGTTGAACTGGCACACACCACCGATTTTGTCTGCTACTTTGTGCTTAGGATTTCTGCTACCATATGCTGAATAGTTTTTTGAAGTTTTCCATGATTGTTTCTACCCTTCTGTTCCCCAGTGCCCCTGCCTCAGCATGGGTTGTCCCTGGCCTGGCTGAAGGCTGCAGTGTTTTGGGGGTGTCCCACTCCATGTGGTTCATTATGGGCCCCCTCGGAGTGATCTTGCACTGCTGCTGCCCCCTCCTACACTTACAGCCTGTGGTCAACCTACCACCCCCACAAGTACGTCTTCAACCCTATGTAACAAGAGTCAACATCCTAAGAGTCTGGACATATTTTTATTAGAGAGACCTTTCGGAGCATAATTATTTCAGCCAGAACTGCCAGAACAGTTGCAAGAACAGTGACAGATAAAAGAAATAGCCATCAACAATACAGCTTGGAAAAAATATGCATTGGTATGTCTAAACAACAACAGCAGAGAAGAGGTAAACCGCTTAAATGAACTCCTACAAAGAAAAACAAGACACGGACATATAATTTTAAATGTCCCTGTAACTAGTCTATCAGAAAAATAGTTTATCACTGAGTCTTTTATATACCAGAATCAACTACAAATAATTATAAAGTAATTCCATGGTAGCAAGTCTTACTTTCACAGTCTGAGCAAAAAAACCAAACCAAACAACCGTAATTACAAACCTTTGCACAATCTCCAATAGCTTCAGCAAGGAAAGCAGGACAGAGTGAGCTTTCTATCCTTGCAACTCTTCAGGTCTCTAACTTTTGACAACTAACAGATGAAGCAGATGTGCAAGTCTACCCCTGGAAAGAAACACTTCCTACAATACAGCTGCAGAAAGACATATGAAATTATGCCTCATTAACAATTTATTCAGAACTGAGAACACTATTAGAAGCAGTCCAGAGTTGTATTACATCAAGAAGAATCAGAATATCATTATGCCGAATCTGTGTGAAATTATGGAATTGACCTGATTCATAACAACTGTGTTTACAATGACATAGCACCAGTAAAAACCACCAGATTCTCAAAGTAACACAGAGACACAACAGACATTTGGGACATGAATGTCTAACACACAATTCAAGTGAACACCAGCCTTCTTGGAGACTTGGAGACCTTTATTTAACTTAAACTGTTTACTTCCAAGTCCCTCTGCATTATTCAGCTTGGTAATGCAGACTACCCCTGGGAATCCACTCTCATACAAAGGACTTTCTTTAAATAAATCCCTCCTTGGACATACATCTGCCAGTATCTTGCCTCAGTTGTCACTAGATTTTTTTAATTGTTTGCAACATAAACTTTTTATTGCAAATTAAGAACAGGGAAAAATTAATCTTGGGTAAAAAGATTATTTGTAGAAGGTAGACATATTACAGTCTTAACCTAAGGAATTTAGGATTTAATACCAGCCAACAGATAGATTACACAAACATCTTCTCAGAAAGGAAGATGTACACACCTAAAGGAGACACAACTGTCAAAGGAATGAATACATTAACTATTTTTCTAGAGGGTTTTACATATAGAATAACTAAGCAAAGTGAAATGAGACTCTCTCAAGCACAGGGAATAATATATCAAAAAGTATACTTGTGGGGGAAAGAAAACCACCACAGTAGTAATATAATACATTTTAGAGACAAGACAATAAAGACAGAAAAATATAGTATCTCTGGTGTATGAAGAGCTTTTACGGTAAAGAGAATATTCAATCTGGTTTTTTTTTAAGACTCTTAATAGACTCAAAAAAAAAAGTTCAAACCCTATAATCCTAAAATTCAGCACCTTGTAAAGAGATAATGTAGCAATATATCTGGAATGTGATGCAGAGAAGGATCAGGAGAGACTCAAAGACAAAAGTGAAGAGACAGGGAAGAGAAAGAGGGCTGTGAAGAGAAATTACAAGAATTTAAGGAGGAAAAATGAGGCCTTATTTTAGATCAATGGAAAGGGCAGCAGGTTAGACATAAGAGATGACAGAAACTGCACTCAGGAAACAGTGGTGATCTGATCTGATGACCGTACTAACAATACTAGCAAATAGAAATATTTAGAAATCAACTAGAAAAATAATCAAATGTTTCAAGAGTATTTGAACAGAGCCTTATGAAATATGAGGATTTTTAGTTTATTTTCTTTAGAAGCTATTGACATCAATCTGACTAGGTTTGCTGTTCAAAAAGTGGATGATATTGCTCCAGAGCTTCTCACACTTGGACCACAGGCAACTTCAGCAAAGTCAGAATCACTACAGAAACCCATGGTTATAGACATCCTATATGTTTAATCTCAATTTCTTACTGATACTTTGTTAGAGCCCGCTGGTTGTTACAGTCAAACACCATCATTCCCGTCTATACAGCTCTGATCCTGCAGCAAGAAACTGTATAAGGATATTGCTTCCTGCACACCTAAACGACTTCCCAAGAGTGCATGGAACAATAATTTTTGTAAGAAAAGGAACTTCCGTAACAACATATATATTCATATGTTTTGTTTTAAAGTCTGTATAACACAGGGAAATCATCACATTCATACATTCCTCCCAGCTGAAGGTTGCTCAACTTCCTCAGATGTCTCATTTTATGACAGCAGTTTATCATTTCTACAATTAATGAATGTAGAAATATTCCCGAGGTCAGAGTTTGTGCTGAACATCCTGATGATGCTCAGGTCTATAATTGAGTCATCAACCCAGTATCCACTATAAACAGTCTATGTCACAGACTCTATAAATATTAGTCTAAGAGTAGCTACTCAAAGCCTAGGAGAGAAAGTAGAAAAATAACTTCTGGATAAAGAAAACATCCAATAAATTTCCTAAGGTACTGCTTGTGCATTTGAGAGGTGCTAGAGAATGTCAAAAAAGCTACAGAGCTGGTGAAGGGTCTGGAGAACAAGTCCTCTGAGGAGCATCTGAGGGAGCTGGGGTTGCCTAGTCTAGAGAAAAAGGGGCTCAGGGGTGACCTTATCACTCTCTACAACTGCCTGACAGGAGGGTGCAGACAGGAGGAAGCTGGTCTCTTGTCCGAGGTAAGAAGTGACAGGATGAGAGGAAAGGGCCTCAAATTACACCAGGAAAACTTAGTTTGGATATTACAAAAAAGTTCCTCTCTGAAAGGCTTGTCAGGCTCTGGAACATGCTACCCAGGGGTCGCCATCCACAGAGGTATTTAAAAGACATGTAGTAGGTGTGGCACTTAGGAAAACAGTGCATTTATGAGTGTTAGGTTTACAATTGTACTCAATGATCTTGAAGGGTTTTCCAAGCTCAAAAAATCTGTGATTCTATGATTAAGATCTTGTTCAGTCTTGCTATACAACACATCCAGACTCCACAAAGGACAAAGGTACATTTTCTATTTCTCTTCTGCCAGGAAAAAAACCCCTACCTTTGCTGTGAAATGAAGAAGCTGCCTCTAAAATAATTTTTCTTTCATTTCCAGTATGTATTATTTAATTCTGTTCAGCTGAGGATACATGCCAGGTTCACCAGGGATCTGAAACTCATGAGCTACATTCATGAATCAGCAAGGATGCCTATGAACACATAAGAGCAAACAGCTTAAGCTTCATTTGCTGCTTATTCATTTCAGAATGACTTTAAAGTTCTGACTTACACCACTCTCAATACAGAGTTCAACACACACAACAAAAATTCATCAGAGCATTTGTCAAATATTAAATACTACTTCTAAATCTCTGTGTGTACAGGAGATCATGCAGTTACATCATGTTCAGATGTAAATACTCTTTGATAAAATCTTCCCTTATAATGGCATCTTACCATAAAAAAAGAAAAGTTAAGAGAAAACAGTAAGAAGGAAGGAGACAACAAAGAAATATGAAGGAAGGACCATACACACCACTTGACACAATTCATACTAACTTTACCTGTTGGACTATGGTAAGACACAAAGACACAGTTCACCTTTTGGGCATCTAATACATTGCCAATGCCAGCTGGCTCTTTTATATGGTGAAGGGCATTTTTATCAGTGAACGTCTTTGGGAGGCATAAGATACAGAGATGCATTCCATGTTTTGGATGGCATATATTGACGCTTGACTATTGACCCCAGGCAGGCTTATGTCAAACTCATACAACCTGATGCTCCTCAATAATCTCACCAGTCAAGAGTCTCACTGTTAAACTGTAACACTAGGAGATGTCCAAGACAAGCTCATAGCAGATGGATTCACCAGTGTAGCCCCTGAACACACTAAAAAGAAGCTCTGAAAGAAAAAATTACTTTTGCTTTTCTTACAGAACTAGATTTCTTCAATCCTGGGTAACAACAGATAACAAACTTCAAGGAAAAGAGATCTTCCTACACAAGATTTGTTTGTACTACTGCAGCTGAATTCTTTCTGCAGAGTCCTGTAGTGCTGATGTATAGAAAAGGAAAAGTAAAACTCTCCATGGGACTGATCTTTGTATAGGGTATCATTTTACAAATTTAAAATGGGAGCCAGTTCAAGAGTAGTTCATGACACTGGTAAATCATTTGAACATTTGAATCATTTAAACATTTGAATCATTTGATTTGTATGTCTTTAAACTGAACTTCAACTATTTCACAATACACAAACTCACAGGAAGTATGAAACACAGAAATATGGGGTTTTTTCCATTTGAATTATTTAGCCTTCCCTGATATCTGTTCTCCAGTCTCTCCTGGTCCCTGACCTATAAATTCCATATATAATCAGGTCTCCAAAAAACAAACACAAAAACTTAGCAAGAACTCCCTCTAAATAGATATATATAGCTTCAAGCAAATTAGAGTGGGAAAGAATGCAACTACTCTTTCCTAATCTCACTTATTTTTTTCCTTCTCTCTTTGCAAATCATAAAAAACATAATAATTTCAGACCAAGAAAATTATTTCTTTAAAGCAAGAGACTTCAATGAAAATTTCAGTCACACTTCAGCTTTGGAAATAAAACTCATATTCATAAGCATTTTTCTTCTTATTATGTTGACAGAACAGGACAGGAACTGAAAGTGAGAATAACTTTTAAAATTGGACTTAAATAGCTACTTTATACAATAAATTGCTTATCATAACTTCCAGTGCACCCTCCATGAATGAGGCTTTTCTCCTGCAATATCTGTTCACAATGCAAGGGTAAAAAAAACAATTCTTTGAAGGATTGAGACCTAAATTTTTCCAGTCAATTTTTGTTCTTTTAGTTGCATTCATGTTTGAGTCCTTGAATAATACAGATGTCCAGAATCAGCAAGAAAAACAACAGAATTAAAAGAGAGAAAATGCACACAAAATGGTCATTTCTGAATACCATAACATTATATGCTAAATTTAACTGTATACTGATAACTTCCATCTATCCCAGCAAAAAATTTAAAGCATAAGCAATCCAGAAGAAAGCAATTATGACTCTGGCAAAAGTGGTCAAGCTAGTGGTCAACTTGTGGAAATTATTCAATAGGGGTTGCCTTTCAAGTTATATCTGTCTTATAAAACCAGTTCTTTCCTTGAAGAAAAATGTGGAGTTCTTAAATGAAAATTCCCTTCATCCTCCTCACATGGATACTCATTATGTGAGCATACCTTGGATATTTCTAAAGCACCTCTTTATTTTACCTCTTCTCACTGGCTTAAGTTGGCAAACACAATACCTAAAACTAAGAAAGCTGCTGCCTTATTTCTGTCATTCCCTTGTTATCACTTTGTGGTTCTCAGATTTTGCACAGGTTCAGCAGTGGTGCAGAGCTCTACAATGTGAAAGGAAACTTACCTGTATGTGGCATTTCTGGTACAATAACAGACCAACCTTAATGCAAAGCCCACAGTGAGTTGGGGGCTTCTCTCCTCTGAAAGGCAACTGCCGTCTGTAAAAACACCACTAAGAACTGAAGAAACACTCAAATTCCTCTTTCTCCCCTAAAATGTGTGGCTGCACTACAGAGAACTGGGGAATCAAGCTACAACATTCAGGATCTTCAGAATACATGGACTTAATATTCTTAGCTTGCAAAGAAGGCAAGAAAAGGTAAGGATCGCTACTTTCTAGTCTCCATTTGCACCTGTGAAGGAGCAAATTTTGGACTTGTATTCAAGATATAAATACTTATCTTTTAAATTGCACAGCCCTCTGGAAAGCTGAACTATATTTTTCTGTAATGTAAGAAAAAATAAGTTATTCAAATTAAAAATTTACTGAAATCCCTTGGCTGACATGAGTAATTTTTCTGCATTTTGTTCTCTTTTTTTCATTGTAGACTGTAAAAGTTTTGTCTGGCTTTTTATGTATGATGATGAACACTCTTGATTACAGTCTCTTATCAGCAAGGATTTAAGCACGGCTGTGTTCCAAACTTTAACAGAAAAGTGATTTGTGATTTCCCCCACAGCACAGGGGATATTTTAATTCAATGATCAAAGACATGCCTGTGAAACAACACCATAAGGTGGCCAGTGTAAAAATCACATGACCCAGCACAGCATCACTCACATCGATGGAGAGCAGCTGCAAGGCTTCTACCACCCACGGCCTTCAGGCCTGCCTGAGGTGCTTCTGCATGGCATCTCATAAGAGGTGTGCTTTGCAGGCATGTCATCACAGGCTTGTCCCCTCACACCAGTGAAGAACACAAAAGCTCTTTTTCTGAGCTCAAGCTATCACTGGAAGCCAATCCAGAAGACGGATTTTGTTTTTTAATGCCCACCATGTATTTACTGGCTGAGGTGGGCCCCCAGGTTTAGGGGAAAGAAGTAGTACCTTCACCAGGAATACAAAGAAATGCTCTTTCTTCTTGCTAGAATGCTCTTCTCCTTCAGCCATTGCATGACCATTTATAGTCAGTGTTAGTAGATGAATTATTTACAGTGAAGAGTAACACATTTACCACTACAGAAAGAGTAGCACTAGATAATGCTGCAGCTTCTTTCACAGAGAAGGCAGGTGATAACTGCACACACACAGAAATTTTTTCATCAGAAAGTGAAATTAATTATCAAGTTAGACATGTAAGACATGATTTTTTATGCTGCAATATAAACTCTTCTCTTTCTGAAAGCATTTACTCCATCAAATTTTACACCCAAACATTGCTGAGAAAAATTATTTTTTTAATCACTCCAGTACATACCATGCAGGTCCTGATCACTTATCTTTGTTGTGGAAGAATCTAAAACATGTCAGATGCTCTTCAGTCACAAAATAAAAACAAATTTTTGTACTAAGGACTATAAATAAGACTTATTGCTGAACCCACTTGACATCCATGCAGTTATCACTACTGAGGCACTGCTCAGGTGATATAAAAGCCCAGGCCATGTCAAAACAAGGATCCACCTACTAGAATACCCTTTCTCCCTCAGTGATCTGTGGCAGTTATTTTCAAAGGAATATTTAAAAATACAAGGCAGTTTATAATGACATCTCCAGTACATTCCCACATCTATTTGCTGTCTGCAGCTGAAAAGCTTTCTGAGGTAAAGGTAGTTTCTTATTTAATAGCTTCTGGAAATTCATTGAGTGACCCCTCAATGTGCAGACCTGGAACAAAAGTACAACTTATTCAACTTTACATCTCTGAGAGAAAAGACTTGAAAATACACGACCAACCACATTGCTTTAGATCAAATTAACATTTAACCCAGTGCCCTGTCTCTAAAAACAGTCAGGCAAAATCAGGTTCTTATATCATGATTCTTATTTGTCTTCCACCTTCAAACTGTTTTCAATCTCAGGAACTTCTGAGGTGGATGCATTCTCAGTAACCCTTAAGAGATTTCTCATCCTTGACCTTAACTAAAACTCCCCCTGAAACTACATTTTGGCAAACAACATTCCCAACATCCCTTGGCAACAGTTTTCAATAGAGGTTCCAACCTCTATTGCCAGGTACATGAAGACTCTTCTCCTGCTTGGTTCCTAACAGCTTCATTTGATGCCGCTCAGATATTCAGAGCCTAGAATGAACAACACAACTTCATACATTTCTTTAAAAAGTTAAATGTGGAAGGAAAGCTACCTTTCAGACTGAAAAACCCACAAAATTTAAGATATGGATAGGTAGTCAACGTAATTTTGGTAGCATGATTACAGAAACCATACCTGTAAGTTGCTTTTGCAAATGAAGTATTCACAAATCTCGTGTTCTCAAACAAAAGAAATGTGTATAAAAGAAGACCACACCATTTGGCTAGATCCTCTATAGCACCACTTCACTAAAACCAGTGGAGGTGAGGTGTCTTTGTGTGATCTGAAATGATAACTAGATAAACTTCTGTTTCAGCAGAGAGGAAAACCTAATAACTAAATCTTGTGCACTGTCAAACAATGCATTGAAATGCAGAAACAGAAAACACACTGTACAGGATCTTGATGATATCCATACTTCTCAAAATCAAGGCATACCTCAAAGCCCGTAACAACTCAAATATAGAAAAATAGCACTGAAAATTCGAATGTAATAAAATATAAAGTAATTTTTAAGGAAACAAAACAAAACAAAAAAATATCTCCAGCCCCCCCTCCACTTGGTCTGATTCTTGCCACCACTGGTTGAGCAAGGAACCACAAGCATAGCGTATTTACAGCAAGCTTTCCCGAACGCACTGCAAGAGCCAAGAACCTTTTCTGTAAACTGAGGCTTCAAACTACCACACACACTACAGGTTGCAGTTATATGCATTTAATAAAGCTCCACATTCACATTTTTATTTTTCTCGTTACATTGTTTATATTACTCTGCATTAATTTCCTCTTTGTAAAACCCTCTAAACTGCTCATAAAACTGCCTTAAAAAGAAATAAAGTGATCCAGCTTGGAGATCAAGGAAGAGAAGTGGGGCAATTTTTCACTGGAGATGTAAAGAACAGAAAATAAAAATAATATATCACTGATTGCTGTACAAGTCCTGTCAGCAGATAAAATTCTGAACTCTTTCATCCCAGAATTTGTCCCCAAACATGGTGGTGTTTGAGAGAAGACAATGATAATCATATTTTAAAAGTCATTTCTAAGCATAGAAATACAGTATGCATGATCCTCATGGAAGTTTAGCAGAACAAGAAAACCATATACAACCAAATTTAGTAAGTATCACAGATATGAAAATCAAGCCAGGCATCCTGGGTTGTCTTGACAGCCACAAAGAGGTATCCCTACGCACCCTGACATTAAGACTGAATCACTTACATGGAAAATGAGGTATGGTGTAAGTAAATAACATGCTGAAAAATAATCGCCACAATTAAAAAAAAAAAAAGGAAAAATTTTAAAACTTAGATTTATTCTAAAGGAATAAAAATGCAGGCTACAGAGACAACTGTAGATTTATTCTAAAGGAATAAAAATGCAGGCTACAGAGACAACTGTGTTCAAACAGCTATTCCATATATTTATCCTTACATCCCTATTTCATAAATCTTTCTGTAGTTAAAAAAAAAAAAGAAAGAAAGAAAAAAGAAAGAACAAAGCTAAAAAGCTTAGGCTGATGACAAGCCCACTTGGTGTGGTACTATAAATATTGCAAAGTTTCCATTTCTTTCTCTTTAAAAAAAAAGCACAAATATAGACCTTTTATGTTCCCATTTAAGTAATCACTTCCAGGTTCCATACAGATCCATCCACAGGAGTAAGAGTTAAAGTCTGCTACTATGAGCAAAAAGGATAAAACTGCCCTTTGGCAGAAGTATTATTTTCATGTAGTTAAGTCTTTCGGATTCCTACCTCTTCCCTTGTTGGCTTCCATTCTTCCACCCATCCCTACTTGCGTACTAGACCTTTAACATGCACTGCCAAACAACCTCCCTCTGAAGAGTGTATCAGGGGAGAGAAAAACGTAGTAAAACAAAAGAAAACAGTTTTGCTTTCCAATGTTCTGTAACAAAAAAGCCACAAAAGGACTTTGAGTCAGCAGAAAACAGTAGGCAAATTGTTGTTTATCCCCTGGAAATGTTCTATCTTCTTCCCAGAAAGGAAGCTACACCCATGTAGCTCTACCTATGCTGCTCTGGCTCAGCTGATTCTCATTGGCTGGCAAGTCATCACATGAATTTCATAGGAACATTTAAAATCATACCCCAGAAAACTGTTAATCATAATATGGTAATTGAAAACTCATCACAGAACACAAATCATACAATCTGAACCACAGCAGGCATTCAAGAGCAATAATCATTAAAATAAATTCCTATCAAAACTCTAGCTTCTGCCTCCATGCTGACTCACAGTAAAATAAGCCATTAGATTGTCAAACTGTAAGTGTTTTGCAGAAAACAGAGCTAACATTAAAAACACTAATTAGAATTCACTCCAGATTTGTAGGTGGCAATTTCAAAACCGATGATGTTGCACACTTCTACTTTTGAATAATGAATGGGACATATTCTAAGGAGGCCTTAGTTTTGGCAAAGCTACTTCATGAAACTGGGTTCCAACGAAGTATCCCTAGAGGAATATCAAAAAATAACTAGATTTTTCAGACAAAATATTTTCTGAGCATCACAGAAGGTACAGCTTGGAGAGTAACAGGGCAGCATGCTTAGCACTTGAGAGGTTTACACAGAAACAGAAGTAAGGAGAATAAACAGGAAGAACATTCTCTTTAGAATCAACAAAAACTGCCACAAAATCTATCTCACAAAGACTGAGGATAAATCACAGAGCTGGAATTCATGTGGAGGAGTGAAATGAACTTGCTAAGAAAATGGTACAGGGTGAAAGCAAAATGGAGAAGGTCTTATACTTTTAATCAAGAACACATACACTCACTCTGAAGTTCAGGATGAATTGAAAAGCAGATTATTAAATAATCTGAGCAAATATAATGTGAAAAGAGTGAGGACAATCACAAGTTCTTGAAAACCTGCTCTAATTCACTTATCAGAAAGGGGAATGCATTATGTTTATCCCTTAAGTAACTAGAAGCAGCATCCAGAATAGAAGAATTGATAGTATGGGGCCTTCACTGAGAAATGCATGGGTGAGGAGAAAAACAGACAAAAAAAGAATTTACAGATAGCTCAACACAATTTTTGAGGTGATTTCTTAGGTGAGATTGACTTAAATCTAAGTAAGGGAGAGATGAGCCAAGAAACAGAAGCCAAACTAGTGGTCACAAAATGACACATTCTTTATTCTGTGGAGACAAAGAAATAAGATTGACAGATACATTTTTTTAAATTTAAAATTATTTTTAAAACCCCAAACAAAACAAAAACAAAAAACCAAACCCCAAACCAAAATCCAGATTTGGTGCAACAAGAAATATTGCATTCAGAAAGGCATACAATAACATTCTAAAGATACTGCTAAGTGCCTGGTGATTAAAATCTTGAGCAAAAAAAAAGGTAGAATTTGTCCCAATATGGAAGAATAAAGAAACACAGTATGGGACCAATGCAGCTGAGTAAAGGCCTCTTTATAATCAGGAAATATAAAAGGAATTTTTTTTTAAAGTCTAGAAATAAGGGCCTGTGATGAATGATTAGTCAAAGTATAGAGGAATTACATAAACACATATGGGTAAAATCAGAAAGGCCAAAGCAAACAATGAGTTAGATTCAGCATGGATACAGACAGTAAAAACATGTTCTTTATAAACTGCATGCTTAAAGAAAATAAAAAATAAGGCCCTTAGTTAAGTGGAAAAGAAAACATACATAAGAATAAAGAGGCAGAAGTTGCTTTCTCAAACAGTAGTTTTTTAAAACAGTTTTTAAAAACTAATTGTGACCTATGTTTTTAACAATGGAATATGATCAAAAGCTTGAATAAGCAAATGCTTTATGATTTGAAGTTATTCTCAGGTCATCATCTGGATCTGATCTGTCATCCTCTATCCCACCAGATTCTTTCTTAAGGGCCCATCAGATGTGGGCAGTGTCTCCAAGCTCCCACCTCATACAACGGATACGTCCTCGCAAGGCAGGACCACGTGTGTGCATACAAGGTGAGAGGACCAGCAGCTGTCTGTCTACAGCAGCTGTCAGAATGGAGAAGGCATATCTGAATGGCAGCCATGCAATGTATCTTTAGTAGCACAGCTTCTGACCTTGTCTTCAAAATAGGCAACTGGAAGATAAAAAAAGTAAGTTAGGTGGACTTAGAGCAAACTGAAAAACTGTTTGCCCACAAAGTAATTTGTCTGCTGGAGACACTAAAAAGGTAGATTGTAGATGCTTAGGAGCTAAAACCCAATGAAATTTTCCTAAGCTATCATACTGGGGTTTCTGAGTGGATTATTTTGCTCTAGTAGATATTGATGAGGACTGGAAATAATTATTCTTCTGCTTAAATACCAAGGCCCTTGTCTAACTTTGGGCACCACTAAATAAAAGCTATGATCACCAGAGAGCTCCAAAAGCAGCAGGAAAGATGAGTCATAAAGAAAAAATGCATTATGAGATTTAAGCATAAAAAAGACATAGATAAGCATTTGTCCAATGTACAAAAGGTTGCTATAAAGAAGAGAGCATCTCTTTTAATTTCTGCTATACGAAGAAGAAGTTGAAATCAGCATAATTTGCAGCCTATAAGATTTGGGTTAGAAACCAGGAGAGCATATGCTATTCCGAGGATAGGTGAGCAAAGGAACACACAGTTTCTTCGCTGGAGATTGTCAGGGCTTGCTTGAAGTATACATAGACTACTTAGAATGAGCTTGACCAGCACCACCTCTTGTCTGTTTTAAACTTTCCCTAAACCTTTAATTACTTCCTTGTAGATTTGTGCTACAACCGAAATATCTGCAAAGAAGTCACAATGTTTTAAAATTTTATTTTAGAATAAGGTGTTTAAGTTCCTTCCCAGAAAATTTCTAGACAATTATTATGCCAACCTCTTCCCAGGTAGAAGCTTGAAAGAAATGAAATTGCTACCTGTGTTTATCTTGAAATTGGTGGAAGATGGAGAAAAGATGCAGGTAAATCTTGCTGGACACAAAGTAGCCATCTCATAGGCAAGGGAAAAGGCAAGAAAAGCAATATAGCAGATAGAGTAGTGCTGAACTATGGATAATTTGGGGGACCTGTGGAACTGGTGGTCTGAGATACCATTCCCCAGGTCCTGGAGAAAAGCACTTGCATAGACTACACTTTTGTTCAAAGGATGTAAGCAAAGCAATGAGTAAAAGGTTCTTTGTGCTGCCTAAGGAGATATGAAGCACTTTGAAACAACACAAACAACCTGGAATGTCTCCTTTTTACGTCTGAAGACAGTGACCTTCCTCTGTAGACCTTCCTGATTTAACATGCTTGAATTTGGCGTTAATAGCCGTTAAAGAGGTGCTGTCAAGAGGTGTCTTTTCCAATAAGCAATATTGTCTTTATTGTCTCCTCCATTCCCTCTCCCTACCTAAAAGAGCAAAACTAATATGCATTCATTGCCTCTAGACATCCACTGAGCCTAGGTTAAGCCTGAAGTCATACTGGCAGGAGATAAAAGGAAATTCTGATCACAGTCCAGAGGCTGATTTAATCTGGGATGAGAGAGCAGAGCTACATGAGCCTGTTAATACCAGAACTTAGTTTTCTCTGTTCATCTTTGCAACAAAAAAGAGGTGAAGCTGGAAGAAGATGGGTAAACATACTGCATAAAAGTTTTAAGCATATGAGTCAATTTTCAAAAACAACATTCCATCTTAAACTGCAGGCTTGCACACACTGGAGACAAGTGAAAATACTACTAAATCTCTTCTTATCAGAAATTGCAGAGGTGAAGGATTAGTGTCTCTAATGCAGAATCTCTCCACTAAGTAGTACAAATGATAGACCAAGGGATAGACAAAGATAGTGCAACTAACAATTGTACAACAGAAATTGAATAAGCTTGATTATCTTCTATATAAGTCATTATAACTTTGCAACATTGAGTTATATAATCAAATAGAAAAGTAATATGTAGAGATACGTAAGCTGCACTTATATTAATAAGAATCACTCTGGTGTTTCAATTCCCTCCCAAAAATGTTGAAAACTTGAAAAAATTAACTTTCACTGCCATAGCAAAAAAATTCTATGATTACTAGAGGCACTATTCCCAAAGACAGTAACTTAAACCTGAGTCTGCTGAAGTTCTGTCCTATCTTCCTGTTAACAGAAGTCCTCTTTCAACAGTACTAGTCTATCAAAACTATCTGTAAACTATCTGTTTTGTACATCAGATGCCTTCACATCTAGTCAATACTTTGATATTTTCCATACTAACAATAAAATACAACAATTACAAAAAAAATAATTCTGTGTTTCTGCTAGTTGAAAGCAGAAACCTTTTGAAACTTCTTCTAAGTGATCCAAACTTAAAGAAATCCATACACCCTTTGTACTCCCAGAGCACAATTTCTTCATTTCTAACTGATCAATGGGTGGTCCAGCTACATGATAACATATTCCACAACTGTCTGTGGACAGACAGAACAGGAAGCACATGATCTGACACCTACCATTCACTGGTTTTTATACAATTAATTTCTCTCCGTTGCTGACATACCTTTTATAATGTTTTCCAGTAGTTTGCTTTGGAAACCACAGAGGTTTTTAAAAATAACATGGACCTCAATCTGAAAACACTTCACGAAAGCATCTCTCTTTGTAAGAAATGCAGATTGAAATACAAACCTTCCCCTCCCTCAATAAACTTATTCATATGATCAAACTCAGTCATATGATGAGCTACCCACATTCATCCTCTTTGAATCTACCTCCAGTTGAAGAATTTCAGTACAGATCTTATTTATCATGAAGAAAACATTCAGTAGGAAAATTGTACTATTCACCCAGGCAAGAGGGGTGCTCCTAAATGTGTGGGTGTTACATGGAAGTAATCATTGTGCTTTGCTTCATTTCAAGTTACTGGCTTTTAGCCCAAATTTTCTACCCATCTAATTTGTCAAAGTGGCTAATTATCTCACTGTCATGACCACTTAATAAACATTAGAATAATTACTGTCTGCAGAGTGGGTAACTCTGAAATGATGACATACTGTCTTTCCTCCCCCGAGATGAATCCATTACTTATCATTTTGTCTGCTTACATCTGATGGCATCACACAGTTCAATTTCCAAACCACAGAGTCTGTGCTAGACAGTTTAAAAGTGTAATTCCCTTCTTAATCAAGAAATTAATTCCGCAGACTGACAATGTAATGCAAAAATAAGCAAAGTTGGGGGTCTTTTTTAAGTTGTCTCTACCTTTGCTACCTGTTTCTAGCTTTCTCATCTTCTCATGTTGTGAAGATGAAGGTTACTAAGCTACTACCACTACAGTAGTTATGCCATAAAAGAATGATGGCAGTATAAAAACATACATGAGAAATTCAACCTTAAACCCGCACATCCTTCAGACAACTCTATCTAATTCTACAACTATGTACAACCACATCACTGCTGTTGTTAGGCAGTACTGCTGCTGTGCATGGTCACCAATGCCAAAGTTGTGCCTCACCTCTACCACTCAGGCTTGTCTGGCCTTGGTGTCTGTAGCCCCTCCAAGCTGGGCAGGGGCTGAAGATGACTATGTCTCACCAGAAGCGATTCCCCCCTCTGCAGCAAAGAGCCAGTGAAGTCAGTAAGACATGGTGCAGTTTTTCCACTTCTGGTGATGAACAGCTGAAACTGAGGTTTATGGTGAACTGTGGAATCCAGCAGTCCATGGGAGAGAAAGTATATCCCAAAGTCACTAGCAGAACATCTTGGGGAAGAAGGCACCTTTATTCTCTTTGATCACATAGGAATCAATTTACTTGGGACTGGGAAGAAGTGAAGAAGGGACACAGGAGGAGGGAAAGAGGGAATAAGACCTATTTTTCTATCCATCTCCTTCCAGAAACTCATTCACCTCTTAGCAAAAAGTATAATAGGATAGCAATTTTTTCATGCATATTATGACAAGTCCAAATGGTATTTCCAGTTACTAATTTTGTCCTCATTTCTGTGTCAAATAATCCAAACTCCAGCAGAAAGAGGCCAGTTATCTTCCTACCCACCCCAGAACACAAACAGGCTCCCTCTTTTCTTTCTTCTTTTTATTTAGCCAGTTTCTGTGTTTAGACAATGAGCCACAGGTAAGCCAAAAAACTCTCTTCTCCAAAAACTGACTTTTTTTATTGTATTGGATCATAACAGTGACTGAGAAAACACAATTAAAAAGAAACCCTGAACCTTTAATTAAAACACATAATGATAAGCATCTCCAGCAAGATACTATCTTTAATTGCTGAACTACTACTACCAGTTATATCCCAGTATGATCAGAGTGTAACTCCATGGTTCAGAGTTCCTTTGATGTTGATAGAAACCTGCTTTTCAATTAATTCATAGTAAAGAAGCACACATATTTCCATTGCAACTCACAAGTTAATATCTCATAAATAGTACATAAACTCTGTTAAATGCAGAACAGATAAGATTTAAAAGAATGTTTTTTATATCATTGAGTCAGTCAAATTGAGAACTGATGTTGACTTACCACCTCTCACTCTCCATTAATGAAAGCTGAGTATGGATACTAAAACTGTGCACATGATGGGGAAGAAACCTATTCTTTCATGATACAACTCTTACAAAAATCTAATGACAATTCAGACCTGTAAATTTTTTAAGATTAAATTAACAAGAAAAACAATAAATCTATGCACCAGCTTTTTAAAAATGTTGGAACTTAAGAACAGATTTGTTTAAATATTTTAATTTTGATAGAAATTGTGGTTCCAGTCCGAGCAACTTCATAAAAGGCATCACTGCATTCCAGGGTTATTGCCTTAATGATTTCCAAAGCAATCTTCTCAGTTTACTTTCCAGCTCTGTAAATTTGAACTGGAACCCAATCATTAAGCTGAAGTACATCCTCCTTGTATAAAAATCAAGAAAAAAGATGAGTAAAATTCTGTCATAGAAAATCTATCACTTCCACCAACATAGCAGATACTATAATTGCTACCTTGTGAGGAAGCCAGGTGAAAGATGAGCCAGAAGGAAGATAAAATCAGCTCAGGTGGATGACTGAATTACAAGTGTAGGGTGTTGTTTCTTGGGGATAAAACTATCTCTGATGTTAAACCTCCAGGAGATAAGATGGCAGATGAGTTAAATAATTACATGTACAATCATATCAGTCCATCTTGTATCCAAACAACACTCAGCCATATAAACTCTCAGGAACAAACTGAGTATAAACTACTAATAATTTGCTAGTCTTGCTACAGGAAGAAAAGACTGAATGTACCAAAAGTCTTTCCTCTGAAGCTTTGAGGACAAAGATTTGAAAATGTTGAAAAAATATTATCTTATGTGTCTCACCCATGCTTTTTAGAGAAACATTTCTGATCTGTTAATGAATTACGGACCGGAATGTCCTGCTATCAGACGTGTACCAAACACCCACAACAGAGTACAAAGGGGAATGGCCAAGCAAAAAGAATTAGCAGTGGTTCTCACAATTAGCCTTGTAGTACTCATACTTCAGAGCTTCAAAATTGAAAGCCCACATGACAGTACAGGTTGATATATTCATGAGTAGAAACACAGGTTTTACTACTTAGAGGAATTTTAAGATAATGTTTGCGATATGTTCTTGGACTCGATCTGTAATTTCTAATGGTGAATTAGCTCATATTGTGTTTAGAAATACTGTGTAGTTGTCCTCACAGCATTAGGAGCTGATAAAGCCCGATATAGACTAACGGGGCCAGAATGCATCTCTATCAAACACTGTAGAAATATATAAAGAGAGAAAATGTGTAAGAGATGTATTTATTTCTATTTAAATTTCCAGATAGTATAAGTACGAAGAATGCAGCCAAATCTGCATACAAAATGATTTTAGAGTCTGCAAATTTATTTAATAATTTATCCAGCTCTTCCTTTATTTGATACTTAGAAAACGTTTTTCTTTGATAGAAATTATTTCAAAATTTAAACAAGTTAGAAACTTATTTCAAACTTTTAAAAACTGCAGAACACGAGATTTTTCTAAATTACCATTAAGAAATATGATCAACCACAAAAGTTTTATTACACTTTGTCAGAATACACTATTTTGCCAGAAAGATTGAATAATCCAACAGTGATTGGCTTACATTTTCTCTTCACTTTTTAATGTTGTCTTATAAATTTTTATCCAGTGTGTTACTGCCTGAAAGTAACTTCAAATAGGTGAAAGCTGACAGCAACAGTGGAATTTTCTCTGCCAGGAGTATACATTAAAAATAAAAATAAAAAATTCTGCAAGCTCGCTATGCTGTTTAAAATGAGACTCTAAGGCACCACAAGACGAAACCTTTTATAAATCAAGGGCATACTGTATACAGTAATTCACTTACAGAACTGAAGAGAAAGATTGTTAAAATCTACTAATCCATTTCTGGCATGAACTGCAAATGGGCAAGATAGTTTACAAATACAGATTATAAGCACTGTTGCTAAAGCTGCCATTCTTGTGATCTCAGGCAAACCCTGAAGCATGCTGCTTCCTTTCTGAAAAGCTTAAACATGTTTCCTCCCCCCACACACCCTTAACTCTGGACAGTTGAATCATTCTCACAGCAGATAAATCTTTGTGACTGCTGATTATTCTGACAGGGGGGAAAAAAGGCACTTTGTGTGACAGGGTCCCTTTTGTTTCATTGCAGGCACAACAATCTGTTTTCTATTGAACAGAGGTTTTAGTTCTCCCTCCACAACACTTTTCTTTAATTATGATAAAAGACAGTAACTTAATCAGGCATAAATCCTGTTCAAGAAAACACATAAAAATAAAGGGGTTAACTTTGGAGGCAAAAAGCTAGACATGTGACTTCTCAATTACAACTGTAGATAATAAACCACTAAAGCATTGACAAGTGAAAATTTGTTTTTTCCTCAGATTTGCACTAGTATCACTAGAGAAATTAATTAAAGAAACCCACAATTATGTTTATTTTGTTCAACAAGCTTGCCTACAATATAGCTATTCCATTTTAAAATTATCTTGACTTTTACTCCAACAGCATAACCATATGCACAGTTGCTCCCAGAGGGAAAAAAAATTGTTGGTTTTTTTTTTCAATATGCTATTTCAGAAACTCTGGAGATCAGCACCTTGATATGCCAAAGAAGTTGGGGAAAAATTAAGAAATTGGGAAAGATACTGCCTTCTTTCCTTGGCTAACTGACACACATAATACAGATGTACGTGAAGACTGGGATCAGCATCCTCAGCATACAATCAGGATTATCATCCATTGCCAAGTCCAAGAACTGGCACAGCAAAATGCAGCTTTAACTTGATTTACTTGTTGGAAGCAAAATTTACTTGCACAGCTAAACTGCAGCAGAACTGCAGTCCGCTGACACAGAAACAACCATCAAATTTTTCACAACTTTTCAAATTGTGAATAGGTTGCTTGTATTTTAACCCATTCCAATGAAGCACGTTGAAACAGGCGTCCATCTCCATTCCTGTTTTCAAAGGACTGAATATTGTGATAACCCATATGACTCACCACTGACAATACTGAAAATGGTAGAAGAAGAGGGAGAACATGGTTTCAGCAGAGCAAAGTGAGAGGATGCACCAACAGACTTCTGTGCAAGGGAGCCTAGAAGTAGGGACAGGTAAACAGCTGGTATAAAACACGGAGAGGTAGTATTAACTAGGGAGTTTAGGCATTTTCAAGTGGAACACACAAGGTGTTGTTACACAGCAAGGGAAAGAAATTTGAGACCTGAAATATGGAAGTCATTGGAAACAAAAATAGGGTGTACCAAATATATTCCAATGGAACAGATGCTGAATCATCCTGAGCAGAAAATGCCAGAGGCAGCTTGTTGGCCCTGATGACCAATGAAACAGCAATGGTCATGTCCATGTGTCTGCAACCTCTTTTCTCACCCCTAAAGAGGCTGGCCACATCAAAGCCAAGCCTAAGAAAACACCTTGCCACACATTCCTCCTGCACATTATACTGCAGCACTGCAATTAGACCTACAGGCCAAAACCATGGCAGAAATCATGCTGCCCAACAAACTGCAGACTGGTGTCCAAGCTTCAACCAGATCCTCTCCAGTTTATGGTAAGAATGTAGCCTAAGCTGCTGGAGTTCAAAGGAAAGATAACAGGGACAAAAAGTCACCACTGAGGATAACTGAGGGGCACAGGGAATTCCCTAAATAAAGAGGAATGAGAGGATCAGACACAAAGGCCTAGGTGGACAGAATAAGTGAATTGCATAGATTTATGCAACAACAACATTGCAAAATACACAAGTGCTTCATTCCTCTTGTAAGTAGCAGTCACTGCTGCTACCAATGACAAAGTCCACAATCATCACTCTTAAAGTCTCTCAAGTCATGTCTTGTTTGTAGCTAGTAGCTTCTTTGCATAACTAGCAGTGAGAGAGTTTCTAAGACTTCAATCTCACTTTAAGAAAAATATAGGTTTAGTTAATTAGTTAAAGACATATCTTTGGCTGCTTTAGATAAAGACATTTCTGAATAAAACATTCCACATTCAAATTACAGATGTCAAAAGGAGGAAAAATTCTTTGGTTGGGCGTGGGTGGGTTTGGTGGGTTTTTTGTTTGTTTGTTTGGGATTTTGTTTGCTTGGTGGTTTTTGTGTGGTGGTTGTTGGTTTGGGTTTTTTTGTTGTTGTTTGGTTGGGTTTTGGGTGTTTTTTTCTGTTGGTTGGTTGGTTGTTTTGGGATTTTTTCCCTGGCCAGTCTGGAGTGCATGATTTCAGGCAGAGTGGAACTGCCTCTGGTTATAGTTACAGAGTAGACTTTGGATGAAAGCTGGTGTTGGTCTGCATAGTATTTGATGCACCTGGGGAAAAATATTTATCCAAGCAACAGCCAGATCTGTGACCACCAGACTTGTTGAGGACTTGCATTATGTTCAATGGAATCTTTGAACACACCAACAGACACTGGTTGCACTTAAGCAGGCTTCTTACCTTTGAAATATACGAACAAAACTTAGCAAAAAGAAATACCACACTGAATTAACAACTAGAATATTCACCAAATTGGCTACACAGTCACTCTCATAGTACGTATTTTCAACATGACTTTTACAATTACAATTTTGGTTTACAACCATCACATGTGCCATTATCCTACATTTTATCCTACTAGGCATTTAGTAAATTTAAAAATGTGAATATGTATTTAGGGTTTTAATATCTTTAATATAAATCTACTCTTAAAAAGTCCTATACAGACTTATTCGAGCACACCAGTGGGGTTTTTTCCAGCACAAGCATTCATGGTAAATCATACCAGCTTTGCAGTAATTCAACATGCAAATGCTGGAGTTTTTGGGTGTGTGATACTGTACCGAATCAAGAACAGAATCAACATCCTTCCTGATCAGGAAAGCAGACACTTTAAAGTACCAACATACTTTGTTCATACAGTAAGTTTAATAAATAACATACATTCCTATGCTTCCATGCAGTCCTAACTTCTCCCTGTTCATATTAGTGTGTTCTTGCTCCTGACTATTAAATTATTTGAGGTACTGGGGAAGTTTCAGTTAATAACAACTAAATCTGAACCATTTCAAGTACAGATCACCATTTTTTCTTTCCTGGAGTAAAACAAAATATGACAGCCACTTCAAACACACACAGAGCTAAATTACAATTTATGTTGTCCCTCCCCCCCCTACATGTTGAAAGAGCTCTCTTTGTAAAGGAACTCTACTAAAGAAAGTGTCTGCTGCAGAAATGCATTTAGTTACCTTCCTAATCCTGAGATAATTAAAATCTGCTAAGGTAATAAGGTACTAAGTCTGTAAACAGTTTATTGAAGAAACGCTCTCTGCATTCTGAACAGAGTCTACAAAGTTTCCACTGACATGCACAGTTTTTTTCCCCGCATCAAATAAAAATACTTCTTCTCATCAAGAGCAAAAGTGGAATTGTTGATGGAACCACAATTTATGCACTAGAGCACAGCTGCCTCAAGCCATGTCAAAAAGCATCCTCAGCACATCATCAGCACTGCCCTGCTCTTTAGCCACATGCTCCTTGGAGTAATTGCTCTCTGAAAGAGCTCAGACTATAAATCACCTCTGACAAATTGACTTTCATTTTGTCTCCTAAAGTAGTAAGACCAGAGATGCCACTTCAAATTACATTAAAGAGATTATTTCTTGTCCCCCAGCAACTGCATTGCCTGGACTATGCCAAATGGAGTATACAAGCCATCCTTTCCTACTTTCTGACATGCAATTTATTTTCCATCTATAGGTAACCAAAGCTGAGGCAGAGGAAAACTGCAATGGACAGATGGAAAGATGGGATAATAACATTTCTGCTGTGAAAATCATCACAAAAGCCCACTAAAATAATGCTAAGGTTCCAGGGGACAAATGCAAAAATGAAAGTCCTAATTATTTCTGAGGAAATTTGATGGAGCAGCAGGTTTATTCTGAGATCATCCAAATGGATGAAAATCCAAATGGATGAAATCATCCAAATTTTCCAGAACATGCAATGCCAGGAAAAAAAAACTTTTAACTCTACCAACTAAGATCTTTTTACAATCTTACACACTGTTAACTGAAATGCATCTTTAGTCCTCGAAATCAATGCTGCATAATAAGAATACAATTTTCTAAACAAGGTTTCTTGTAAATTTCAGATCTAATTTACAAAAGTTTGTAAGCACTACTAAATTTATTAAAATCCTTTCAGACCAATCAATCTTAAAGTATTTTATCCATGTATATACAGCCACAGTGGTTTACAGAAGCCTAAAATAAGACAAGTGAGTACTTTAAATCTTGGTTTATTTTTTTTCAAACTGACAATGCTTTACCAATTAATATATTTCAAGATGATGGAGGTACAGATCTAGACATCACAGTGAGAAATAGAATGGTTTCTTCCACCTCCGTTCAGCGAATTTGCATTACAGGATCACTGATTAAAGTTTTGCTGTTGAGCAGAATTCCTTTAGTCTTATTCTTCATTTATTATGTGACAAAACACACTGTATTCAGCATATACTTGGTCCAAAATGCAAACCACCAACTTACAGGTCCTGATCTTTAGTCTGTTTCTAATTTCAGAGTCTCTCGGTAGAAAAAGAATTAGCACATTGGCTACTTACATAAAAGTGGTATTACACAGTCCAGAAGTGTAAAGTTTGAAAAAGTGAGGAGACACCAGTGAACAATCTTTGATAACTCACTAGGCTAACAAAGCATTAGCAGACTAACACAACAAAGACATGGAAAACTGAGATTTCACCTTCTCTTACCCATGAGCAGAAACTATTCCATACATATGATATGATTACGTCTTTCATGGGAATGATGTAAAAACATTTAGCAGAAATACTGCAGAAATTATGAGAGCTGCAAAGAGATGGTTACCATCATCTTCACTATTTTGCCACCTTACTTCAGTTTTGTTTAAAGGATAGACACCAGACAGACAGATAAATCAGTGGCACAACACCTAATAAGCTGATGCAGCCACTTTCTCAGCCTTATATATGATCAACAATCATTAATCAGGTGTTTGTACTTGAGACATCAACACAAAAATTGTGTTTACAACAGATAGAAGAAAGGCTGGATTTAAAGTAAAAGGGAGCAATAGCTAAAACTGGCAAGTGTGAGTCAAAAGTTGCTGAGGATTCCTTCTCAAGAATAATCAGGAAGGCAATGCTCTTGAACATCCCTAATGTTTTTAATTACCTATCTTACATATTACTGTAACTGTTTCTGAAAGAAGAACTGTCCAGTATTAACAGTATGTTTTGCTATATCTTAATATAGATTTCTATCTGCTGTCTTTTCAATTCCTTGGTTAACTGGGGAAGAAATATTACAATTGGGTTTAAATCTGGTATTACTCTTATTTGTTGAGAAATTGTTGGATTAGAAACAAGGAAGGTTGTTTTGGTTTTTTTTAACTGCTTTAAGGATTCATTTGGCAGAAGAAAGAAGCCTTGATTATTGGCAGTGAGGAATGCACTTAGAAATCTGTGACTGGGCCAAAAACGTCACTTCTAGTGCAGTAATGGAAAACATAAATGCATCGTTCAAAAAAAGCAACCACAGAAAAAAGAGAAAAAGCCAAACAAGCCTCACATTCTTAAAACAGTGAATCACATATATCTTCTCTCCTGGAAATTCTTTATATCAATTGAAAACTGAAGACCAACCAATATCCAATCTAAGCCCGGCAAGCCCAGAAGATATAGTGGCAGATTTTGTAGGTTTGGAGTATTTTGCTGCGGGTTTTTTTCCACTGCTTTTTTTTTTCTTTCCTGAAAATGTTGTGCTTCAATTTTAAAGTGTGTTGTCTGTTCCTTCTCTGTCCATTTTCTGCTTGCAAAATCACACTCTTATGGTTGCAAAGGTAATATTGCAAAAAACAAATGCAGTACTTTTATCCCAAATTCACAGCTGTGATAACATAATTGTCAGTTATAGTCTTAGAAAGTTTACAACTTCTGCCTGCAACTCCACATGGTTACATGGAAGCAAAACTACCATGAACCACGTGAATTTCCCATAGCTTACTAAAGCTGTGAAAAGCTGTGAAATCAGGATTTCGTTACTATCTAAGGAGAAACATTGAAAAGTACCTAAACCAAAATATCTAACTAGCTTCGTGCCACCAAAAAAAAGTAATCTGCAAATGAACACTGTATGAAAAAAACACACATTGTTTTTAAAAAAAAAAAAAGAGGTTGAAAATCTGGTTGATAATTTTATTTTAGGAAAGATCTTAATGTATCATGATCACTATAAGTTCATGGCACCTCAGTCTCAATAAAAGAAAATATGTTTTCTATATATTTTTAAAGTATTGTATGCATGGAAGATCATAAATATCTTTTTATCTCCACCTCAGATAGCATCTAAAACAAAGACAAGCACATTTGTATACCATCATATATACATTTGTATATAATATATACATATATATGTTATGTACTACCATGTATACATTTCTATACTATCAAGTTTCCAGATCAGACTTCAACTCCTATATCCCAAAAATACTGAGTTGTTCACTTTTCTGTTGATACTGGGACAGCATGCAAGCTGTAGGAGGTTTATAAATCCCTTTTCCCAGACCCAGTTAACTTTCTGAAATAGTTTGCAAGCTGTAATAGAGTTTTCCAGGAATGTACCTTCTAACTCCATTTCCTGTTGTATTTAAAATTCTGCCAAAGGAACATTTCAAAGCAGAATGCGGGATGTAAGCGTATGATGGAAATTCTGTTGAAGGTTTCCAAAATCACAGAAGAAGTCATACTAATTTAAAAAAGAGATATGAAATTCTTTATTAAAGAAACATGGACTATTACATCAAGTGGGTCTATGAAATAATGCTAACTGTGTTGTAGTCCCTGCAGACTTGCTTTTAATTTTATATTAAAGGTTGTTAAAGAAATAAAGCACAAATATTCCCTATATTGTTTTCTTCCAATCGCTTTGCACCCTCTAATATCTGGAATGAAACAAGTTTTGAAGAAGCCTCCTTTAAAGTACTGCTTGCTGCAGGCTTTGGACAGAGCTGTAGTTGGCTGGCCCTGTAATTCACAACTTGTAGCAACACAACCACAGTACATCAGTCTGCCTTGTTCGTTTGGTCTATTGAACAAGCAGCTCAGAGAACAACTGAAAACTGTATTTCAGTGGCATCACTTGACAAATTACCTGAAAAAGATACCTGAGGAGCCTTCAAGGTATTCACAGGGAGAACACATTAGCTGTTCTCCTCCAACAGCAGTTGCATTCTTGGAAAATCCATCACAAAACGGGAGTGAGTTTTCAGCCACACACCAGCAGTGAGCAATACCTGTGCCTGGTGCACAGCTGTCAGAAACAACTTCTGAATCTGACAGTATTTTCTCTCAACGTGTCAGCATAGTTGCAGAGCTCAAAAGGATTGGCACTACAACCCTGCACCATGCCAGAGACTCCCTACCTCATAAAATGAATAAACATGTGGATTTATACAGCTAGGAAAGTAAAATCCTGTATAAGTCCTTGTATTACCAATACAGTTTCCTCTGAAACCTTCTAACTTACAGGGAGAAGGAACATAGATAGGGTGCATTTGGAAATCTTTTTTTTCCAAGTGATCATGAGCAGAAAGTTGCACTTACATATATTGGATTCACTGAGACACTACTGAAAGAAAAAAAAAAAAACAGAATGCAGCAAATGAGCAAATGCTAGAAGCTGTTCTGTTACAGAGATACAGAGAGAGAGCAAAGTCTTCAAAGTACCCAAAAACAGAAGGAAAAATTATGTGGGCTGACATGAAACTTTGACTAACTTCTGAAAGCATTAAACTTGACAGAACTGAATACATTGGCTGTATTAGCTAATAAGACAGTATTCAAAATGCATTTAAGAGATACTGATTTATTTTCTGGCTTGCTGTTTTCCATAGTATTCTGATTTACTTAGAAATACATGCCCTTCCTAGGTTGTTTAACTATGCTTTTCTATTCAGCAAAAAACAGCTGTAGAAATCAGTAATTCTGAACTTAGGTTTAGTTGAAACCTTTAGGAATTATTAGTTTTAAATGTGGCCTTTTTAGTCATAAATAAAAATGCTTTAATTTTTTTAATTGTTTGATTATTCTTTGATTTTGATTATTTTTGTTCTTTTGTTTTATTTTATGTTAGTTGTTACCTGTACTTAAGAAACAAATACTAAAAGAAGGAAAAAATTGCTAGGAAAAAAATCCCCAGGATGGTTAAGGAATTGACTGCAGATGTCAAATCAAAAGTAACACCTCTACTGTAATCACAGGTCAGTGCTAGTTCTTCTAATTTTCCTATGAAAAGTATGTTTTGAATAATGCTACTTATGACTTCTTTTAAAGAGACATTTCTTTCTGACAGCTGATTTCATTTTACATACAGGAATATTAAAGTCTTTTATTATTAGAGAGAATGCATAATTAAAAAAAGAAATTAACATTTGCTTTTAGATGGTCCCCAGATTTTCCATATCCATCCCCATCATCTCCACTACCATGCTATTTTCGTGTAAGAGGCAAATAAATACTGCACCATATAATTTTAAGATAGTTTGAGTTTAAATTATACTTACTTGAAAGCATGTCTTTAAAAAAAAAGTTATTTTAATCCCTCTGCAATTCTCTTTTTCTTTAGACTTAGAATTGATTAAAACAAAACAATGCTCTGTCCAACTGCATTCTTTTTGTGATTTTCCCATCCTTCCATTATCATCCTAAAATATCGTACTCTTACAATATGGAATTCTTTAATCAGTCCTGACATGCATTTTCTTTTTACTTGGCCCAACCCCAGCATTCACAGTTGTGCTCTACTATACATTGTTTTCTCCATAACCTCTTCTCCTTTGGGTAACATACTTCATTTCAAAACTCCAGGCTTCTGTAAGGGTTAAATTAGAGGTGGAATAACTAATGCATAAGCAGAATTCTGGTTTTGTTCAGAAATACTGCTCTCATTGGCCAAACCAGCTGCAAAACCGTACTTTAGTCTGCCTAATCAGTCACTATAGCCTGTTACTGAAATCTTCATTGTTTTTTAAAATACCTAAACTTAAGAGTATGTTCCAGGATCAATTTTTTTCAGGATCAACCTTACATAATATTTAACAAAAAATATTACAAAATAAATAGATAAAATGTAGGTCTGAATATTATTTCTGCTACAAGTATCACCATTTGATAATTCAGCTCAACACCATCAGTAAAAACAGACATTATTTTCCAGTACACAGCACCAGCAAATCAAAAGATACACGTATTTTTCTAATAATGCTAACATAATCATGGAATCACTGAATCACTAAGGAAGGAAAAGACCTTCAAGGTCATTGAGTTCAACTGTTAATCGAGCACTGCCAAGTCCACCACTAAACTGTGTCCCTAAGTGCCACATCTACGTCTTTTAAATACTTCCAGGGATGGTGACTCGCTGTGCAGATGCACATCCTTTCAGAGAGCTAGGTTTCTGACACTGAAGGAAAAAAAAAAAAGAAAAAGAAAAAGAGGAAAAAGAAAGAAATCACATTTTGGAGAATAGGAATAATTAAAACTATATGTAACTTTCCTAGACCAATGAGTTTGAACCAAAATTCATTAAAATGAGTCATTCATCCTCTGACTTTAAATGAAGTGCCAGTAGACGTAGCAGCATATTAAATTATGTGAAATTTTTGGTCTCTGTTTTTCATCCTGCTTGCTGAAACCCTGAAGATGAAACTCTAAGTTCACGTTACAGCTCTTTTCTGGAGGACAATACTGACCATACATCTGTTTTATATACAGAGTTTTCAGAAGGAACAGAAATGTTCTCTTCAGCCATCTCCTCCTCTCTTTCTGGAATGCTGTTCCACTACAGGCAAGACAGCATCCACCAGTTCCAATTTAACTATATTGTGCTATTTCATACTCAGTTTAGACACAATCATGTTTTTAAAGATACATCACATTAGCTAGAAGACTCAGAGAAAGACTCTAAGGAAGAGATTTTGAAAATACCTGGTCAAAGACAGAACAGCATAAAACAATTGCCTGGGTGGAAAAAGCAAGACAAACCCAAAACAAACACCAAAACACCACAAACCAAACACAATGGAATTAAGAATTAAGCTTATCAATTCATTATGAACTTGTATAGAAGTAGATTATGATGTGATCCTGGGCATTATTCTGGTCTGGAGCTCACAACCAATCCACACCAGCAGGGACCAGCAGGGACCAGCAGGTCCTATGCTGAAAACGCAACAGACACTCACAGTCATGAATACACATTGTGTCATTAACCCTTTTTTTCCTTTTTTACACCAGAATGTTTTTATGGCTATACTGGGCATCAGATTTACACAGGAGCTCTGATTTTCACAAACTGCACATCCATAATTCTATTCTATGCATATCAATAATTTCAAAAATATAGTTTTTAAATATCCATAAGTTCTTAATCCAACTTAGAAGCATTGCTCATGAAGTAGGTATGTATTTACAAAAAGAGTAGTTTTAGAATCTACTCATGCTAACACTTACAAAACACGTTCCTCTTGTAATACAGAACCAGGGGAAGAAATTTAATAATTCTTAAGAATTTTTATAAATCAATGAATTAAATGTCTCTTATATAACAGTATTTTGAGTTGTGTTTTTCCAGCAAAATATACGTGAATCACTAGAGAAAACAAAATCCTTTTTCTAAGGCTCTAGAGCCTCAAGTCTTTAAAGCATGTGGCTAATGTGCTCTATGTTGCTGCTGCAGCAAAAGACAAAATGCATTAGCCACAGGAACAAGCATGCACATCTTATGAATAATGCAACAGACAGATAAAACTGACACCACACATTGTTGACAGGTGAGGCAGAAACCCCCTCCAGGCAACAGGGATGGAAACAAGGAGCTCCTGTTTTTCAGTTGCACATGTCCTTTCCAAAGGTCTTCTTCCTCCTGGAGGAAAGAGGTCAAGCCACACATGTCCCATTAAGCTGCTGCCTCATTTCCATACTAGACAGAGCAGCTAGCTGAACAAACAGAGCAGCTTTGAGTCACGGCAGACGGCCTGGTCGGGTTGGGACACATTCATTGCTTCACGTAGTTTTTATATGCAAGCAAGGAATAGAAGACATGGCTCACCATTCCTTACATGTGAAGCATTACTTGCACTGCTTTCCAAAACAAAGTAACTTTGATTATTTGGCAAGCCAAACTTTAGTCTGGTGCTGAATGGAAATCTCTTTTGATCACAGCCTTTCCACCAGTAACTGACACGTTATGGGTTGTCCTTAAGGAAACAAAAAGAATAAGAAAACTGCTCTTTCCCTTAATAAGTCAATAAAAGCAATTCTAGGTCCAATACTGTTAAGCACCTGTAAATACTTAGGAACATAAGAAAAAGGGTATTAATTATTTTTCATTTCATTATGTAAACAGATCAAGGCATACTTCAATTATTTTTGTGCAGGAAAATCTGTAATACTTTGTTTGCTTTTTTTGTCAAAGATAACATTTTTTTCACTCAGGTTAAAGATAAACCTTGTGACTCTTGTTCAGACAAATTACCACAATTCCAAGTCTGATGTTTGACCTTAATCAGTAGAACCAAGCCAAGCAACTAAGACCTATAACTTTCTTGAGCCAATTTATGCTAACTTTTGCTACAGGGTTTATATGAAAGCAAAGGTCAATAAAGGCAAGAATAAAAGCTCCATTACATTTGCTCTGAACTAAATGAAACTTGCTAAAAATTCTGTTTAAAACAACTTCAAAGTAAACTAAGAAAACTTTTAGTATCTAAGAATGTAAAATATAAAAGAAACTAGAGATTACAATACAGTAGGTAATGATCATGGTTAAAAAAATTCAGAAAAGCTACCTACAGTAAGTTAATAAATATTTTCTTTTTCCATTAAATACTTTCTGTACTACGGTCAGGAATGCAATAAGCAGGTTATGAACCTAAAATCATCTTCCCTGTATTCTCTATAACCTATTTAAAACCAAGGAAATGAGTCTGGCCTCAGTCTGGCACTCAGCATGAATCATCACCAACTCCAAACATCTCTCTTGAAAATCAAACTTTGTTTCCAGACTTTGACACCAAACTTTTTCCTTATTTTGTAGCTTGTTTTGAAGGGAAAGTGATGCTCATCATCTAAAGGATTAGGTAGACCTTCAGAAGATCCCAGAAGAATACATCCTTGCTTTAAGTTTGTATGGCCACCTACATTCTTTTTCCATTTTCAAGTGATCTTCATTAAAAAAAATTGGATTCATTTAGATCTAATCTTAGAGAAACATGAATCCATTTCATTCCATTGTGACCATATCAACCTCATCAACAATGTTCCAAGAGGGGATGGAAGGATCTCATGCTTCAAAATCATCTAGCTCTATTAACGTACTGTTCAAACAATAGTGAACGAAAAGTCTTACAAAATTCTGATAGCTGAGCTCCCAGAAGGCAAGCAGTGCTAAATGCCCTCCTCTGAGGCTTTCTTCAGAATATAAGGTACTATGCATCTACACACAAAAATTCACATGTTCACAAAAACTTCAACAACAAAACTAACAACTAAGAAAAGTAATTCAGTCTGCAGGTCACAGTAAAACTCCTAGCAGAGCTAGCAGTAAAAATTGTTCAACACAAGCAAGACTGAGCCTGAAAAACCAATCACGTAGTGTCACAGTAATCTGAGAACCCAGGAAATGCCAGAGTTGTCAGACCACCACCTTCTCAATAACATTTCACCCAAATTAGAAACTGGATACACTAGGTCACTAGCTGGCAAAACTCCCAGCCTCAAATGATGGCCTGTCAAACAAGAGAGAAGGGCACTCTTCCATCTCCTGTACTATTAAAAGGAGGGTCTGACAGTCTCTGGGGTGCATAATCAGAGCTCCACCACAGAAACACCACAGTAGAGTACTGCACACCCCAACAAACCAAGTTCTTCAGAATTCACAAAATTAATCTTCTCTTCAAACCACCTCACTATTATGGTGGTGGACAACTTGATCTATTGCTATGTAATATAGTGCACTGAAACTACAAATGTCAGACAGAAGTTCACTAGGAATAAAGAAATCTGATTACTGCAGTGATAAAAACCTGACAGTAACTGTCTCTAAGTATCTCTTAGGTGTTCATCCCTTCATAACAATTAGGGTGAGGGAAGGAGGTGGAAAGTGGACCATTAATAAATGGTCAGTAAAGTTCAGTAAATCAAGGTCAGTAAAGTTTTTTTTAATGGAGTTCATGGAACAAGAAAACCAGCTGATTTTAAAATCAGAATACGATGTCAAGGGTTCCTCACCTGCTTCCCTTTCCTTCCTAACTTTGAAGATGGGCCACTGCTACAAGAGCTTCATCCACACATATCGTGATAAACATAGTGCCACAGTCACACATGGATATCCGGTGCGTCTTTATTTCAGCTGGGTCCTAAAATTCTTATGTGGCCCACAGTGGCAACATAAATGCCCTAGCCCTGATTCACCGCAGGGAGCTGTGATGGCTCTGCATCATGGGGAATGAACGCTCTGCAAAACACATTGCAGCTGTGAGAACCCTGAGTCACCAGAGCACAGAATTTCATGTATATCTTTGTTTCTTCCCTGCCTGAGAATTTTCCAAAAGGAAACAAAATGTATAGGACCAGTGCATATCTAGTCTCATCCTGACATTGAATCAAAACACTCTGGGATGCACATCAGGAGACCAGAATGAACACAGGTGTCCTAAAATGCGTTTGCCCACCACGTGCAACAAATCACCACTGAAGTCAGCAATAACAAATGCATCAAAATCATTTACACCGATGAAAATTCAGATAACCTTAACTAGGTTGTGGTCCATTTTTATTTATGGAAAATGAGATGTCAAATTAAAATTAAGGTGAGACTCTAAAGCTTTTTGGAACAGAGATTCTCCTGAAACACCATTTTGCAGGGACACACTGTTCCAACACACTTCAAATCAAACATTTACTACACAGTTGAGAGAACTGAAACACTAATAGAACTAGGGAAAAAGAATCTTAGATTCTTTCCAAAGGTCATATATATGGACTAAATGTCGATCAAACCATTGTTCTAATAAGCAGAAGTGTAAAAATCACCAGGAATAAAAATAGAGAGAGAAAGATCCAAACTCACGCTTCAAAATGAAAAGAAGTAAAAACTAAACAAACAAGAAAACAAAACAAACCCAAAATAAAAACAAAAAAAAACCAAAAAAAACCCAAAAACCAACAAAACAAAACAAAAACAAAAAACCCAAGAAAACAAACAAAACAAACACAAAACAAAAACAACAACAAAAAAATAAAAACCAAAAACAAACAAACAAAAAAAAAAACCAAACCAACAACAACAACAACCAAAAAAAAAAAAAACCAACCAAACAACAACAAAAAAACCACTCCTTTTCTTAAAAATGGAGTAGTTCTTGAAACCTATCAGGACAAATCAACTGAAAGACCTCTTTTTGGAAACATTTACTAGGATTCTTTTCCCAACCAAGCTGAAATTATCACCCTCAGTACAGCAGAAAATGGTTGGAAATAAAGTGTAGTACTGACTTTTAAAACTACCATTAGCTATGTAGGTTTGTTTTTCTTCTCTTGGACAAAAGCCCAGTATCTACTAGAGATCACACACAGAACAGAATTGATAAAAGTATAGGACAGAAACATGTGCAAGCTCGCATAACCAATTCTTTCTAATAACAGTAATATGCCAAAAACTCATGACCTATACAAAAGATTAGATAAAATACATAACTGATTCTAATGGCAAAAAAATTTTATTAAATCCCAGTAAAATCACAGAAATGGCACATGCTCAGGTGTAGTTTTTGACATCTATATATCTGGTTTTGGGATAAAATAACTTCACTGAAGCAGAAGTCGAAGCAAGCCGTTATCTTGCACAAGTTGATTGAAGAGACAGGACCAGTCTGGCAAACTAGAAGCTGACTTTTGATGAGGGAAACCAGGCTGCTGGAGTAGGGGGAGGTGAGGGAAAGCAGAAGGGACTGCATCAAAAGTTCATCAGATCAGCTCTGCTAGGCAAAATGGAGACTGTACATATACACCAACTTTCTGCCCCAAGATCACCTATCCATCCTCACAGGGACAGCTCTGGAAGAAGGAAATACCTCTTCATATAAAACTCTGAAATATGTACAGCACCAAGAGTTGTTATCAGGGAAGAAAACACTAAGCAATGCTTGTAAATTTAGCTCATAAATATCAGTATATCTGACAAGGGTTTGGGGGGCATCTTACGGCAGAAAAGCCAGTTCTTCCTCCTCTGAGAGAAGAGAAGCAAGGCTGGAAAGTATTGAGCACATTGAGCACATTGAGCACTTTGGAAATACTGTGTCACAGTTTTGAAATACAGACCTGAAGATAAGGTAAAGGGGTGACCAGAAGTGGCAACAGGTTAGTGAAATCCTTGAGGTAGCAGAAGTTAGTGCCTCACAGGCCACCTGGACCCACCCAGCTCACTTTTTCGGCCAGGGATATCAGGCACCTGTGCAGGACCAAGCAGGCACGATCAGGCACAGAACTGTGTGCACCCCCCATACCCCACACCACCCCTGAGCCAGACACCATCATCTCCTGTTTGAGGAAGGCTGCAATTTGAACTGAAGGTGTCAAGGAATTGCTGTGAAGACAGCAACACAAACCCAGCCAGAACTGGCATGAACACATTCAGCCCTCCTGTCTCGCTTGCAGCACAGCCAGCTGGTGCCACTGCAGGGCCACCTGATACCACAGTAGGTAAAATTCATCTGCTGCTTCCCCAGTAGCTACTCCCAGGCAACACCCACAACAGGGAGCAGAATAAAACCCACCGCTTCAATCTTTCCAGTCTACATAACACAGATATCAGATTAGTAAAAATCATGCATAAAACAGAAATAACCTGAACACTGTCTAAAGGAACATTTTTAAAACATAGAGAAAGGCTAAAGGATAAGCATCCCGGCTATGCAGGCAAATGATCCTCCAAAATTTAGAAAAAGCTTGTCAAGAATTTACAGCTTCCCACAACATGAACAAATTTTTCACTCAGTATTTTAGAAACATTATGACAAAAAGAGCTACACTTAATTAGCACTAAGTTATATTTAAGAATCAAGTACAAATAAGGCCACTTAATAGACCACAAGCTTTATCACAACACTTGAATGGCATCTCAGCAAAGTCTGAGTGATTTTGTATTTCAAAGACACCTCTTGACACTCTCCAGTAATTAAATGTGTTGTAGAAGCCACCAGAGAAATACAGAGAGCTATACAGGAGACCTTGGAGGCATGAAATAATTTAACTCTTGAAATATGTTTAAATAATATTTCAGTGTGAAGAAACAGGCATCTTTACTGTGCACAACATTCCTGCCATTCCAACCTGTCCACAGGTTCCTGTTCATGTTCTTTTTCCTGTATGTACAGAAAGCCTTCTTTCTGGAAATACACATTGCACAGGGACATTTCAGAGCAAGCTACACTTTCAGATTACATGCTTGAAAGTTTGAATTATTGAAAAAATACCATCCTTTAAGACAAGGAAAAAAAAAAAGACCAGGAGAAAGACACAGACCAGATGGTGTAGGAGGCAAATCAAAACAGCACAGGAGTTATTAAATTGCATCCACTTGGAACTATTAACTGGCTGAGAATCAGCAAGACAGGTTTCCAAGTGAGCCTGAATATTCAAGGCTAAAATCCATGGCCTAGCTGCAAAAAATAGTTGCAAAATCAGTATCAAAAGAATGACACAGTAAATACATAAGAAAAAAAAATATTTTGTGTTTCACTAATGTGCTTGTCACAGTTACGACTGTATATTGGAACTGAGCCATCTTTCTGATGGGAGAATATGAATGCTAACTTTTATGCAGAGTAGAATCCCTTACCAAACATATTCTTCTTGTACATGGTATGTCAGGATGGGAGTAAAAGTCATAAAAATTATTCTAAAATTGAAAAGTATATGCTTGTTCCAAAGAAAGGCAGATACTCTGTATTTCTGGAGTTACTTAAATTTTACAAGCAATTTTAAACATCCAAGTTAGAAAATTTTGGCTAAATTTGGCCACTGTGTACAATGTAAATGCTTCCCGAATTTGCAAAATGCAACACAAATTACAACAGCACATATTTATTGGAATGCAAGGAAGTCATTATGCCCTTTTGTTTTTACACTCTGAACTGCACAACTTTACACACTGTCTGCTGATAACAGAAAAAGGAGAGAAGAAAATTTTTTTGAAAGTCTGAGGACTAGACTAATACACCAAAAACATTTTCAAATTTGTCAGAGAAACAGAGGAGCTAGAAGGACCTTTACCTAAATTACATTAAGAAAATGCAATGACGGCTCAGATTCTAGAGGTCAAGGGCAATTAAAAAGAACAGTGGTTTAAACAGAACAAGAGTTCTTGAGGCCAGACAACACTTTTTAATACTCTTTCTCAAATGTAATTAAAGTATACAATGAAAATAAAAGAAACCACAAAATTATGCATTGCCTGCTAAAGGGAAAGGGCTTAGGTCAGGTATTATCAGTAATTACAGCTATATAACCTCATCTTCGAAGTAGTAAACAATGAGGTTCTCCACTGCCCACTGACTCAGAGTATCATTCTTATTATGCACAGAGAGAAATTAAAGGGCTGATGGCAACCTCAGGCTGTCAAGTCAGTCCACATGCAATCAAGCATTAAAGGTAGAAATTTGACTCATACTTCTTTTAATTCAATGTATGATTCTTACAGGGTCATAAAAAAGGAAACATGAAAAACTCTGTAAAGCAGGACTGCCAAGGGAAAGGAAAAATGCTCTAGTGAAATCTGTTTATTCTTTGGGAATTTAACTTAAACGGCAAAGTAGCCACAGAAATGTTAGCCCTGCTTTGAGCAAGGCCTAAACCCCATGAGGAACTGAGGTTCCTTCCAACCTTAATTACCTCAAAATGGTGCAAATTTCCACTTCATTTTTCTATTCAGTGGCTAGCCTAACTACTGATCAATTCTTTTAATTTTCTGCCATTCTTTTCCTTATTAGATTTGGTCATCAGCCCATCTTGAGACTGACTATGAGCATCTTCAGGCTGACCACCACTGCAAATCCAGTGAGTCAAGAAAAACCATGCACATGACCATTAGCTGGGCTCTTTGTATTTGACAGCTCCAGCACTCTCAGAAAGTCTTCCCTCAGTAAAAACAGGGATAAACCTGAAGACAAGCGAACTGCTGTAAATTAAAGCAGACTTAAGAGTGAAATTTCCAGTGATACTTGTTCCAGTAAGACGAAAAGTGAAATCAAGACCTAGCAACAGGTATAGGACAATACACTACTAAATTAAGCCAGGAAAAAAGACGTTCAGGCAAATTAAATTTATCAAACTTCAGAGCAGGCTACACTTCATTCTACATATATAAAAATATACACATCCATTAACATATCTACCAAGAGAGCACAAATTAGAGGCACAAATTAAATTTTTAAACTTTCTTCCATTTTAACCAGCTTGCCTTCAGAAAGAATGCCTGACTTATTAGTAGTGCAAAATACCCCACCTTTCTGATTTGCCTTAGAAAAAAACCCAATCAAAACAAAAAATGAATGGCTATAAACTGTAATAAAGCAATCCAAATAGCATTCATGTATCATTTAACCAAAAGTTAATAAAAAGGAAAAAAAAACAGGTATCTTGAAAGCCAATAGGAAGCAATTGCAAAGACAGGAAGAAGTGAAAGTTTAAATAATTTTTATCAGTATTTTGATCAGACTCAAGAGGAATGTTGCTATTTATAACAACAGTAACCCTTCAATGGAAGGCCAATTTGCTTGAACACAGACTTTCTAACCTAAAACATCCTCAAGAACATCATCAGTCAGATCTAAGAGATTCTAAATTTAAACTTCATTTAATAACATCCTCACTGTGACTTCACTCACTGCAATAGAATGTAGCCAGCACCAGTCTCTTTATTCTACAATCATATAAAAAAGAATAAAGGGTTGGGGGGGGGGCAGGGGGGGAAGCAATGATTGCTGACAAGATGCCCTGGCCACGTATGGTACCCCTTCTGTAGCCAGCATTATGCAAAATGCCACTTTGAGAAAAGGATTTGATCTGCCACTTCCATTAGAGATGTGTTTTTTCTCCTGTAAAATAAAATTAAAAAACAAAAACACCAAAACAAAGAACAACAACTAAAAAACCCAACAACAACCAAAAACCCAATGAAACAAAAAAAAAACCAAACAAACAAAAAAACAAACAACAACAACAACAAAAAACTACACACAGTTATTGTGAGCAAGTTCTTTCTTCAAGGCTAGCCAGTATCTTCACAGGCACTCTACATATCTGTGAAAGCTACTTCTACAAACTCCTGATGCAGATGCTGCATCCTTTCTATAGCAGCAAATTGAGTGTCTGGATGACATTTTGACTTTCTGATCCCAGAAAACCTCTCCACTACTCAGTTTCCTCCTTCAGACCAAATCACTTCTCCCATGCATAAAAAAATTTTAATGTCTTCCAAGCCTGGAAGTCTGTCCTCCAAAAAAGAGTTTAAAAGCTTGCTACCTACTGAGTGAATGATGGCATATAGAATAATGACTAGTGGAAAGATAGTAGGTCAAGTATTTTAACTTCATCTTTATGAAGAAGGAAGCTGGAATTGCCATTAAAATAAAAATACCTTGCCAAATTTTCTTTTTTCTCATTCCTCAAATCATTTCAAGCAACTATCACACAAATTTTCTATTCACTAATACAAATTGAAAAACACTAATTTTCTCCAAACATGTGCTACAAATATAAGTCACAATTATTCCACAAGTCAATTAATCTCCTATACATTTTCCTATTTTCTAATAAATCCATTTTAGCAAGAGAATATGTTAGATTGAGCAATTTTAAAACAGTTGCTTTCCTTCCAGTTATGAAATGCCTATTTTTCTCCTATACTTTCTGTTTTAAAAACAGACCTTTATATATTTCTTTATGATTCTGGTTGATAATAACTCGTTCATGACACTGTTCTAGAAATGCTCTTAAGATTTTGCTGTTTATGCTGTGTTATCTGTTCCCTCCTTTTAACAAGTAATTACTAAGAATGAACCACAGAAATTAGTCAGTTACTTAAATGCAGTAGGGTACACGTATCCCAAGATATGTAAATGCAGTAAGAGCTTAAATTTTGTATTTCATTGGATAAAAATGCAAGCAAGCTAGTTACTCAACTACTTAAATCCAAATCAACAACAGGAATTATCTGACATAGAGCTTTTATTTTGGCATTTTGATCTTTTATTTTCTCTTCACAGACTTCTGCCAAGTTCTCCATTAAACATCATATTAAGTATGTGCACAATCATGTCTAGTGCCACATGTTCATGGGCACACTGTACAGAAACTCTTGTTCACACTAAAACTTCTCAGGTCTCAGCACAATTCACACACTTTCCTTCTGCCTCAGTTTTCTCATTTGTAAGACAAACAAGAGTATCTCCATTTCTCATGTAACTTAAAAATTAAATAGCTTTCATTAATTTGTCTGCCTTTGCAACAGGAGTTCCAGAAGGTGTTACCGACGCTACAAAACACAATACCACCTACACTTACGACTGTGTCAGTGAAATGAGACTCCATGTTCTGTTTTAGATGTTGAACATCAATGGATGCAGAAGTAACACAAAAACGCATATCTAGCAAGTGAACTGTTTTTCAGTTCAAATTTTATGAAGATATGCTATGATCACATAGGTCTGACCTTTCATTTTCTTACATCTTTTATTCAGGTAAAAAAAATGTATTTTATGTTCATGAGAGGATATGGTTTCTTACAGAGTTAAAAACTCATTACTACCTTCATCAAAGAGGTATAAATGCTACCTTAATTAATAAACTGTAATTGTTGGTATATACAAAAGGTAGAGACTGCCTCCAGAACAATGCTGCTCCTCATGCAGTCTGTAATGCCATTACATGAGAGAAAAATTAACGTCTTCTTTTTTCTGTAAGACAGATAACTGGTTTGGAACTAAAATAAAATGAAAAATGTGCTCATTTAATCATGAGCGTCACTTTTAAAGTGCATCCCAACAGACAGATGCTTGGGGGAGAAATGGCAGAACAGTCTACAGATTTTTATACAAATAGTTTTGTGGGATCTTAGGTATGAGCAAATCATAGTTCACACACCTCCTCCACCGTCCAGTCTCATGAAGGCACAGTCAAGTTTGTCTTTAGATGATTCAGGTTCACTCTTTGTTTTCCAGATAAACAAAACCTTACAGTGAACCATCTTAATGCAAAAACACACATTAGTCAGGAAATCAAATCTTCATGAAGATTTGTTTTCTGTCAGAGGTATAATCATACAAATGAAAACATAAAACGAGAATGGAGACTAAAGCAACTATTCTATTCTATTCTACAGTATACAAAGGTCTGTCTGACTAGATCAAGCCAGAAACAAGGACTCCACAGAAATGGCTGTTCACATAAATGAAATACAAGGAAAATTAAGTTTCTGAGAATCCAGTCAAAACTACTTCACGGAGCTGAGGTGGCATTGTAGAGCTTATTAAACATGGCCAGTGAATTAGTGATGTAAGTTACTAATTATTCACTTATCATGTATGTGCTTGTCTGTATTTATTGCAAAATTAAATCAATCACAAATCATGTCTGATATAAAGCCTGCTGATGTACAACTGAAGAGAGAAGGGTTCATATATGATTTTTTTAGTGAACGTGAGAGACACAGAGACAAACCACTACTGGTTCAATAGACAAAAATGAAGTATCAAAAAAGGTTGTTTTCCAAACCTTTTATGGTGAAGCAGTTGTTCATACAGAACTCCTTTTAAAGTAACTGTGTTTACATTGCATGTCTGGGAAACACCTGGAACATGAATACTTCTACTGCCTTTGCCTTCACCACTAAAGCTGTAATCATATTAAACACCAATAAAAACTATGCAGAAATAAGGGAAACATCTGCTGATAACACTTTACATGACAGACAACACAATCCCAAGCAATTATCACAAATACCAGTTTCAAATACTTACAAGGATTTAGCACAGTATTTGATAAGCCAGTCAAATGAGTACCAAAAAATTGAGCTCAGAAATATGTTCTTAGTGTTTAGCTGTATTTTACAGTCTGCACATAAAATAAAAGTATTAATTTCATTTCTAAATCAAAAAATTCCCTTCCTTGGATAGCTCCTTAAATACTAATTTATCTGAAATGCTTTTTCTATAGTAGAGGTCAAATTACCGAAGTTTTGAGCAGTTCCAGACACTGTACATATTTAGGGGGTTACTAAAAGATTAAAATTGTTGCAGTCAACTTTGACATAATTTGAAGCTGAACTGCTTTATTTGCTAGTTAAATAGCATTTCGCCCCACTCTAGAGACTAAATTTACCGCAGAGCAGAGAATTCTTACCACTTCATAAATATCTTGTTAACAGCTAAACTATGACCTAGATAAGACACTTCATCATGAAACAGAACATTAAATCAACTAAACTCATTTTTGTTAAAGCAACAAAACAAACTGTAGCCTTTTCAGAAGGGAGGTGAATCCTAATGGTGAAGAGAATGATGACTAATAGTATAAATGAAAGTATTGACTTTTTTTCTCATGGGATTCAGGAAAGATCCTTTCCAAATTATGGTTTTAAATTAAAGACATTTGGAAGTCTCAAATCTTTTCCCTTTTGGACATATATCCAAATCCCTAAACCACCACATATTTTCTAAAAACTTGGCAGTCTCTGCACAGAAAAGCCCAGGACTGACCCAGCTGACTCAGAATTAACAAAGAGAGTGGTTTCATCAGTTCAAGGGGAGAAAGAAAGAAAACAAGGAGAGAGAGAAAAGGAGGAAAAGGGGAGGAAAAAAGGAAAAGGGGAGGAAAGAAGGGAGGAAAAGGGGAGGAAAGAAGGGAGGAAAAGGGGAGGAAAGAAGGGAGGAAAAGGGGAGGAAAGAATGAAAGAAAAGGGGAAAGAATAAAAGGGGTGAGGGGAAATCAACCCCCACACTAGGAAAAACAGCACAGCGGGGGGAAAAAAAAAACATAAAGGGCTTTTATACATTAGACATGTGCACCAATTCAAGATGTAATATTTTTCACTATTTCATAACCATGGTTTTGACATGCAGAAGAAAAATGAATGTTTATTTTCCTAAACAAGAGAGTCCATTCTTTTTTCTACACTGTTCAGGCTCCCAGAGGCTCAGGACCTGTAGATGATAAAATGGCTTCCTTCACATCTCTATCCACTCTGAGTGTTCCAAATTCCACATGGTACTTGAAATATCGAGCCATCACAGCAGACATAATTTCAATTCGCTTCTTTTTCCTAAGCAAAGCTTGCTAAACAACTCTGATGAAAGACATGGCCATTGTTACACTGTATGTCCTGAAGAAGAAAAAAGTAACCACAGTGTAAGTAGGGCTTTCCCAAGCACAACATCCACCCATGGTGGTGGGGCATCAGTTGGAGTTTCCAGTTCTCTGCCAGTCCATATTCACCTGCACGTCGAAGTTCCCTATACTTGACGTCACACATTCTCACAATCCTAATACCATTCCCACACCCCACAGACATTTATTTTCATCATAAACTGGATCACTGGATCAAAGTCTGGACCCTCTGCTCAGGCATGTCCATGCACACCAGCCTGTTCCCATAGCACCCTTTATTGGCTTTAGTCTTCCATTATGTGTTGAAACAGTACAGGTGGTGATGCCAGCAGCTTCTCAAGCAACACCACTTATGAAGGAGCATTCTAATGGCTCAGTCACTGAAAGCCATCTGGTGGGAGGCATTTTTCCTACCTGCTGGCCAGGAACTCTTTTTTCCAGACAGCTAGGAACAAACACTGTGGATCAGTGAAGTACCTTCTATCATTAGTAGGCAATCATCGCATGTCTGTGAATTCCCAAGATCTAAAGTGCTACTCAATGGGCAAAGAATTAGTAAGAAAGAAAACAATCAAACAACAAAACACCCAAGCATGAGAAGAAAACGTTGTAAGGAAGAAGATTAAATCAAAAGAATAGAAAAATAAAATGAAGGAAGAGGATGGGATGACATGAGCCACAGAAAATGACAGAGACAGAGACAATGACAACTACACCTGTTTATTCTTACATCACTTCTATAATTTTCAACCCATTATTTATTTCAGAGGCATATTGATGCTTTAAAATTCATTTATATCATATGGTTCCATATATAGAGTAGTTTTAGTTAATTGCCTTTGTCTTGCAGCCTGCAACTACTCACTCCATTAAACTGACAAACACAATATTGAGTGACAGAGATCATCTGCCATTTGCAAAAAGTTTTCTGTGGGCTTTATCTGAACTCAGAGAAAAAAGACGTCAGTCTCTGAAATAGGCAGACCTGAACTCTCTGCCTTTCAAATTGATGAATCTGATACAGTATGAAAACATACCTTACCAGAACTGTAGAAACAAAAGTTACAGAAAAGCAAGTTATTTAAGAAGAACCACAGAAGCAGACTTACACATGTCACCAGGTTGTCTGCTGAGGGAAGTTTAGCTCCTGAGGACTGTAATATGACATGTACTATCCTGTATTGAATGATAGCCTGAAGTTGCTGCACAAGCAAGAAATTAAGGTGCTAGTTGGGAGGAAGCTGTCCCATATAACATTCCCATATGACATTCATAGGTGAAACATGGAATTTTATATAGAGACAAACGACAGCTCCTTAGAAAACCATGTGAGTTAAGTCTCAGTGGTTAAATGAAACAATGGAGTTTCACAAGTTTCAGTGCTATGGATATCTGCCTTACTGCACTCCACAGGCAACATAAAGCTGTTAGGTCTTACCAACATTCTGGCCTTGGTAAACGAAATCAAATGTCAGCAAAAAATGGTACGGAGAGGGTGGGAATAAAGATGGGCAATTGAGCGAAGGCAGGGAGAAAGTTTTGTGCTTAAACCACACCACTGGTACCAAACAGAGGCTTGGCAACAATTCTTTGTGAAAGATCTGGAGTAGATCAGAACTTGAGCAAGGCTGTCCTGCCACAAAGCAGTCAAGACTTCAGTCTGGGAAATAAAAGCGTCATCTGGTAAATATAGGAAACAATCATCTTCCTTCAGCTGGTGCTGGTACAGCCTGAGCTGGAATACACCGGTTTGGCTTAGCATACTTCAAGAAAGACGTTTTGGAGAAGGTCCAGTAGAGAAGAATGAGCACAACCATGAGATTCAGAAAACATGACGTAAGAAGAAAGGGTGAGAAATAGTAGTGGTGAAGGGGGTGGTGAAAGAGAGACAAGATGATTTTTGGAGACAAGGAGACAAGGAGACAAGGTGATTTTTGGGAAGTATTTGCTTCAAAGTCTGAGGAACTGTTTCAGAAGTCACAAAAAAAGAAAAAACAAGGACAATTAAAGGAGGTAGAGGAATAAACTGTAACAGGAAGAAATGCACTTGGATTGCAATCTAGTGTAAGTAAGCACTAATCCTGCATGCCTGCCTGTGGAATGTCACTTCCAGAGAATAGGCTATGCCAGATAAAGTTGATTCTGTCTTGAAGAGCAAATAATCCAGCCTCTCAAGGTCCTTTTGGATCCTTTTTTCCCCAATCATACAGTGGTTACAGAAGACCTTGAGCTTCCTAGAAAATGTAACAGATGTAAAGATACTTGAATAATTTCTATAGAGCCTAACTCCACAGTATTGAGGTTTTATTTTTCTCTGTTTCTAGAAATGATCAATCACATGCCAATCTGATTTAATACAAGTAGAGATGATATTACCAGTATTTCACTGATCACTAAGGCCTTGTCTGCAGGAAGAAAATACCACATCTAATTTACTCTTTGTTTTCACACTGAACTAAGACTGTCTAGTAATTGCCTCTGTGGACATAGCAAGTGTTGACTAAATGTGAGATAATATTTTCCATGTTTTTTATATTGTGAAGATACGCTATAAATTCACACCTTGGCTTTTTGCAGTCCTTTACTGCCTAAACACATCATCAGCAAGTTCCAAAATCATAGCTGCTCCTAACCTGAAATTTGGCCTTTGGATTACAAACCAGTATAATTTCTGAAACCTGTCATTCCTAACTCTGCATGCTCTTGTCTTTGACTTGCATGATCCTCTTCGGAACATTTTCTACATGTGATATGTTTTTAAATAACACACTGGCAAAAATACACTTTTTTTTTTTTTCAAGAGCAACATTATCCAAAAGCTCTCTAGAGAGCTGGAAGTAGCTCTCTAGAATCTCTCTAGGATCTGAAGATCTCTAGAAAGCTCTATAGAATCTGAAAGAAACATGGTTGGGATTTTTCTTTTGCTTTGAAAACTACAGTATCATGAACTTTGTAATAGATTCTTTTCAGATTCTTCTACCTCTGTTAGGGAACAGATTTCTGAACAATATTTCTACACTGACACAGAGAGAAAAAGATAAATGTAAGATCAACTTCAGAAAAACAGGTTGAATTACTATAACTGTAATTTCAGATATAAATATCCAAATTCACTGAGTTTGCACAACCAAGTATAAACAACAGACTCACCCTCTCAAGATATTTATTAAGTATTGCTTCTGGTCTGGCTAGGAATACTTTAAAAAAAAACAATTTGTTGTATCAAATTGCTTCCAGGCAGAGCTATAAAGCACAGCTATTTTTAAAATTAAAACAACAGCAGATATGTTTTCCTCATGTAGGTTTGGTTCAGATCCTGTTCAAGCTTGCAATTTTATCTACAAACTACCACTTTTCCCTTTGTAAGGTATTCTGGTCTACCATGAAAGGAGTCATCATTTACCACCACTATAACTACAATTTTTAAACTATTTTTTCATGTTTAAGCTTATCCTTCAACTACTGAGTTCCTAGGGTACCATAAATTATTTTAATTTACCACTCCCCAATAAAGTGCTATATGAACGCAATTCTCTGGTTTCCCTGTCATACACTCCTGCCCTTTTTTCTTTTCAACATGATGAAATAAATATTTCACGTCTGCTCAAAAGAAGTATGACTCGTATTTCTCCACAGAAAGTTATAAGATTTAAAAGGTAATTACAGAGAAATGCTACAAGATTCTTGGTATTTTCAACTTATGGAATATTCAGAAAGCTTTGACAGGTTTTTAAAATTTTCACATTTGTTTATTTTGTTCATTTCCTTGTTTATTGTAGTGAAAGAACTCCCTGGTTTTATTAACACGTTTAATTTCAGAGACCATTTATTCTTACCTACAATGTAATGAAAAACTCAGTGGACTCCTAAAATGCAGTTTAAATAACAACAGCAGAAGATTCAATGGTTCTAACACAAACATAAAAGACTAAGAGGGTTTGTGCTGAGGATCTGACAACTGATCAAACAACTGTTTCCCAACTAAATTTTAGAGGTGGGTGAGAATTTTCTTATTTAAACTGCACAGGTTCAGCTTCACTCTGCAGAATCCTAATCTTAGACAGCCATCAATTATAACAATATTGTGAAAGTGTCTCTAAAATTTCTAGCCCACACAATTATGGTAATATTTTTGCATATCTGATTTTCTATCTCCAAGAATACAGTCCTATGGCAATATAAGCTACTCTGCTAGGGCTGCCATGTGCTCCCCCTCCCAGCCCTCCAGTTCATTCTCTTCCCCATACCAATGCTGGCAATCCTGGGAGTGGAGGTAAGCCAATACAGGGAGCCTGGCCAGCACTGGGTTGGATTTTGCAGGGTTAATTTGTGTCCAGTCAGCTCTCTGATATACATTTTCCGTAGTTCTGCATTACTTGACAAATATACTTCAGGGCAACACATGTCAAGAGGATGTTTTATTAAAAAAATCCTCCTCTAATTTGTCAGCAGAATGCGAAAACCAACACATATTTAGAATTAGAACAGAATTGTTATTGCCTGAAATAGAAGAGTATACACAGTATTATATTTAGGTTCTCTATGTGAAGCCTTCACTTGTCTATTTATGCTTTTTGGATTTTTAAGAAGGGATGCATTTTGCTACATACAGAAACACTGCAACAATGTTACTAGCTTCTTTATTATTATTATTATTGGGTTTGTTCTATTACACAATTCTCTTGTGTCACTTTTCTAAACTAGAAACAACCATGGCAAAACCATTTGTTAACTTATCTCCCAGAATACAAGCTCTCTCATTTTAAACACAAAAAATCTCACCATTCTCTTTACATTCTATAATTTCTTGCTACATTTTGCTATGAACGATGCAGAAAATTTTATACATTATTGAGGCATCTTAAACTTTCAAGAAATTTTATTTATTATTGGTTCACACAGGAGATTGACAGAACCTATTTTATAGTTACTCAGCTGTTACATTCCTAGACTGCCAAGTAATGCCATTTTGCGCTTTTCCTTTTTTCATTTTCTCATTTTCTGACCATGCTCTATTGAACAATACTTTTGATACACTCACGGGAGTAATTTCTCATGAAAATACAGGAAAACTGAATTAATGTTTCTGTAACAGTCCTTCTTGGCTTTTTTCTTACAGAGACATCATATTCTCATACAGTCAGACTTCTGCTTGTTCTGCTTCCAAAAAGAAGAAGAAGAAACCAGCCACGTCCCACAACATATTAATCTGATCTGAGTTCTCACTGCTGTGTCTCAGACCTCCTGTCCCTGTGCATTCTGCCACCCCTGGCTGTCCCACAGACAATTATAGTTTTATCGTACCACTCTCACATGGGCCTACTGTACCAGAATAAGATTATTATTTCTTTACTTATTATTTCTTTATATATATATGAAGAGCTGGGGAGAGGGAAGGAGATAACTTCTTCTAGTGATGCCTTGCCATGTGTAAAAGAAAAAGTACAACAATTATCGGTTGTTAAGAACCTCAGAAGGGAAAGATTAATGTATACAAATAAAGAATACATAAGGAGCCATGTTAAGATCTTGCTGTGAACCACAGCTCCATCACCTGATGTGTGTGTACTCTGAGTTAGCCTGCTCCTAGGATTTCTCTGGGCTGTTATCTCTGCCCCTGAACTTTGTTCTTCAAGAAAATCCTTTGTGTCCCTTTTACAACCAAATTAGAGATATGACATCCATTTATTTTATTGGAGACATGGAAGAAAGTAATCTCTTCCATTTGTGCAGCAGCCTGCCATTCTCATTAGTCTGTCTTTGGTAGAGCTCTGTGATTCATAATTTAGACTCATATTTTTAGATTCATATTTTAGTTACATACAGTAGTATTTTTTTTTCATTTACAATTAATTTGAATTTGAAGAGGAGAGTGCTTCTGACGAGCAGAAATCAAGTTTCTTATTTTCAACATAGTTTTTATACTTGAAGAAACAGGAATAAAATACTTCTTGTCTTTTCAGCTACATTATCTTTCCTCTATCTACACAATAATTGAATAAGTGTCTGTATTAGTACTTTGATAAGGAATTAGTCCATTGATAGTTTCATTTTTGATTCAGATAGACAGTTGTGTTTATTGTTTTGAAAAGTAAGACTTCAGAATTTTAGAACTCTTGCAGAATTTACTCTTTCTTTGTACAAGCAGGCAAGTAATTCTTCTTAAATACACAATGCCATGGAAAAAAATAACACTAAGGTGCTAACCTACGAAAAACAATAAAAATAATTTATAAAAATTACTTCACCTTGAAATAATACCAGATGAACTGTTAAATGAACACCCTAGAGAAGACAAATGGGAAGTGATAAAGGCAGGTAACCTGGAGTTACAGAATTAAATGTTTATGCTGTTCATGTAAAAGGAAGTGTGCAAAAATGCAGTTACAAGAGAGAACTCTAAGTTTGGTAGAGGTTTCATAGTTATGACAATATACACATGGAATTTTTTTGTTCAAGAAAGAATATTTTTTGTTTGTTTGTTTGTTTTTGTGCTAACAAAATCACATCTAAATAGAAATTACAAATCCAAAAGGTACATGGAGTCATGTCTCCCATGTGAAACTGATGGATTGATCAGGGACAAAACACCAAACTGGGGATCCATTTTAATTTCCTGGTTCAGTTACTCGCACTTTAAAACAAAACTCTGGCAAATTGTGATCCTCAACAGATCCCCCATTAATTTCACTTTGCTGTTTCTGCAAACCATACCCAGAAAAACATCTTCCTGTTGCTTCAGCAAAATCATGACAGCAGAAAAAGAAAAGGCTTTATCTCTTTTCATTGTGCCAATTCTCTGTCCAACTCTGCCCATATATTCTTTCACTTTTTTCTCTATGACTACTTTCCAGCAGAGCTTAGTTTATTCAGTTAAATAAGTTACGAGCTTCAGGTATGTGTGAAACTATGCCCTCACAACCACACAGCCTTTGGGAGATGTCAGTGAACTCTGCTCTAGACTCAGAGGGACAGGCACGTGAAACCACATTCATTCTTCAAATACCTTCTGCAGAACCAGTAATATTGGGATATCCTTCTTCTCCCTCAGCTACTGTATATCACTATTCACCATCACAGACAGGTATGCAATATAGCAAAACCAGAAGGCACCAATGTCCATGAGGGCTAATTCAATCAGCAGGGAGGATTCCCCCTTTGCTTTGTGAAGCAGTGCACGTTACTGATGTATGCACACAACAGCTCATGGAGATACAAACTGATTTAAAACCAGCCCAGAAGTATGGAACTGTCTGTAGGATACCCGCACTGTCTTCAATGGGCTAACAAACCACTCAAGACGAGGGCTACCACCCTGTGAGCCAGCTAAGCCTAGGGTAGGTGGAATGCATTCACTTATGCCCATTACAATAACAGTGCACCATTTAGTGAAATGTATTCCTATTGTGATTTCCTGTTTTCACTGACATTACAATGCAGACTTGTGTTCATAAATGAAAGTTTTTGCCCACTGCCACCTAAAAGACAAAGTCACCATTTATAGTTGAGGAATCACCTTTTGACTTTTTGAAAAGTATCCTTTATGGCTTGGAAAGACATATACTACCATTTTTAGTTTTAAAAAAACATCACCAGCTGGCATCACTTGGAAGAGAAAGTGGAAGTCCTTTCCCAAGCTGTCCACGGAGGACAAACAGATGTCAAGAGAAAAAGACTGGTTGTAATTCCAGTCTGTGGAAAATATTAGAAAAACTATCTAGAAGGATGTTGCAAGTGAATATTGGTGTATGGCAAAGGCCCAGAAGAAGTAAACGCAAAAAAGCTGGTAAGGGACATTTCACTACTCACACGTTTATACAAAACCAAGAGAAAAGACAGTTATTCAATTAAAATCCTTGTTTGTCCCGAACGGTTACTAGCAATGCTGTAGCAGTCTGCAGTAGAGTAACAGCTAAAAGCAGGATTAACAAACAATGCATCTTCTTTCAGTGCAACAAAATCCTGTCGTTCCTTTTCTTTGAAGCGTTAACTACTTTGTAGTCACCGGATTAGAAGACTTGAGTGCTTGCATGCTTTCCAGACATGCTGAGCCTAATGACAACTTCCTTTATAAAGCAAGAGCCTCACAATGAATAAACAAACTTAAACAGCAAACCATTCTCTGCACAGAGAACATAGTGACAGATGCTATAAATTAGACGGAATACTGTAAGTAGCATTTCTTTCTTCTGAGCAACCACACAAGGCAACAGAGAACACCCATAGAAAGAAGTCTTATTTTTTTAAAGTCTACTCAATAATTTTTCTTTGACTGCAGTGTTAAAAAACAAAAATAAAAACAGGCCTTTACAATAATTTTTCTTAATCAGAAGTATGATTAAAACTTGAAATGCTCATTGCTTCTAAATCATATTTTCATTGAATATAAAATGTGAATTTAAAACCTTCACGAGAAGGACTCCACAAGGCTTCTATACAGAAGATTCTCACAGTTATCAAAGAAAACTCAGTATTTACTATCATTCATTTCTTTTACAGTTCCTTATCACTGGTTGTTGGGCTAAGACTGTCAGTTTCCTAACTAGTGGTCAAACATATTTCCATGCCAGTGACAGTCCTGAAAGCTGTTCACACCTTAGACAAAGTGCAGTGAGTTTAGAAAAAGGATCAGCTTTTCTGCAAACAACTGAAAACTCACTAAACAGTATTAATTTGCCTCATCTCTCATCTGGTCCTTTTCTTCCAGCATCTTGCATTTCTATGCTGTTTACAGCAACAAAGAGATTAAGGAGAAAAGTGCAATTCCCTTACAAATGCTTAATTTAATCGAGACACTCAAGGGGAATAAAACATTCAGTGTCAAATCTTGACCCAATGTAAAACTTCATCACGAAACTATTTAACAACTTACTTAACGATAGAAAAGCTTTGATTGAGATTTGACCTAGAAATAGTTAATGTAGTCAATGTCATTTATTAAAAAGTATCTAAAAACTTCTTGTTCTCAAAGATGTACTTTTATCAGATGACCTATGTACAATTTCCAGAGCTGACTCTCTTTTATTAAAGTCAGGATGGAGCTCTAGCTAAATCTCACGCAACTTTCAAAATGTAAGTATTTTACAACTTTTAGTAGTTAGGCATTCAAAGCCATTCAGAAATAACCCATACTTGTATTAATTTCTCCACAAACACTGTACTCTCAGAAATTAGAGGGTTTTTTCTTCATAAAATTAGGTAGAAGTTTACAAACTTCAGGGCTTTCAAGATCCTAGCTATGAGTTACCACTGTTTTCATTCCCAGATATTCTGTTGACAGAGTTTTGTTGTGGGTTTTTTTTTTTTTTTATGTTGCCTTCTGCATATTTCTCAAGTCACGTGAGCATTAACTTCCAGTTGATTAAACATCCTTTCCTATTTAATGGCAAGGAAGCAAAAGTCTGTATGCCGCGTCCATTGTGCATCACCATTTTCGACAAACGACCATCGTCGTTGTTGTTGCCTCTCACTTGGCCATATTGTAAAAGTGAACACTGAAGAGGCTGAAATAACATTTCAAAATTAAACTTTTAAATTAAATGCAGATTAGCAAAGACTCTGTTTACTATTAAGCAAATCTAATTAAACAGAAGAATACCCCTTAACAACAGAAGTACACAAGTATTTATTGCTGTGATTATGGGCTCTCAACCACTGCGCTGGTCATTCGGCAAAGAAAATGGAGTCTCAAACTTCATGGCTATCGAAGTAGTGTGCATCCACGCATTCTACAGGTGGTTGAGATGATTATCACGAGCCTGTTTATGGGGTAGCGCCAAAAATAAAAGAAAAACCCCAAATGCACTTCTAAGGGTCATTTATGATTTTTTACTGCCTCCGAGAATGTTGAAACGCTATCACCAAGCTTGTCATGTCTCCTGAGAGCATAGGCAAGCAGACGGAGCAGTACCATTACCCACAAAAGACGACGCTGCCAGGCTCCCAGCGCTTTTCCGGCCCGTTTTCCCGGCTCCAGGCGGTCCACCCGCGGGCAGCTCCGCGCCTGGCCAGGAGTGTCCCGGGAGCCCACACCACTCCGCCTCGCGGGAAGGCGTGGGGAGGCTCTGGGAGGGCAGAGAGAGCCTGGCCGTGGCAGTCGCACAAGCTGCAAGCTGTTCATGGGCTGTGGAGGGGGGACAAGGGAACCAAGGAAGGAAGGAAGGAAAGAAGTTCACGGGACACCGTGCACACGTCCCTCCCGCTGCATTAGCAAAAACAGATCGAGCTGCTCAGGGTAAAGGGAATAAAGTGGGGACTGGGACAGAAAATCCGGCGTCTCCTCTCACGACCGTCAGAGGACGACTGTCATCCTCCTTGCGGCCCTGGGGGATCCCCGGAGCCCGGGACCCCGCAGGAGGGGCAGAGCAGCGGGACAGCCTCTTCAAAAGGAGCAATAAAAGCACTAGGAAGAATAAATGCGACGGGAACTGACCCCAAATCCGTGAGCTGTAACATGCCCGCCTCCTGCTCTCGCCCCGGAAAGCTCCCAGACCTCTAGCTTTCTGCTGACGCTCTCCCTTCATGGTAAGGCAACAAATGGCAAGACCTCGGACCCCGGAGCTGAATAACAGGAAATATACGCATCTGTCACCTCCCGGGGAGAGTTAAATGGATTAGCGAAAGCAACAAAGGGAAGAAAAGCTCTTTCAAACGTGCAATTGATTAACAAGTCCCCTCTAATCTGCAGCATCACTGTTTTTCCTTAAAGACATCATCGGTCTCCTCCAGCACTTCGGTGCAATTAAGTTAAAGCTAGGAAAGGCGGGGGTGGGGGGAAGACACAGCTAATCCGCCGAGCCCCCGCGCTGCCCGGTGAGGACAGAACGGGAAGGGTTACAAACCTGACTTGGAAATGGTGCAGCCTTCTCATCTGCTCCCTCAGTTCCTGGGCAAAGAACCCCGGCAAGGACTTTGTGAGTAAGGTTTATCTGTTGCACAGGGGGAGAGGGCAATTTTCCAGAGACCGGCTTCATGAAAGATCAAAGACCTGAATCCGGCAGCTCCTACCTCGACGGTGCATTTCACATCCCTGAGAAAATGAAAACGTTAAGCCTCCCTTTTTCTGCTTCGAAAACACCGCACATCTTAGGCGTGCGTGGAGGGGGGAAAAATGTAAAAAAAAAAAAAAATGCGGCTTCTTTTACAAGAACTGTGGCTTACACCATCGCGGCTCTCCAACCCCACACGTTCCCTAAGGTCCCTGTAAATCGCGGCGCAGCCCTCGGAGATGCCGGACAAACTGGCATCTGTTCAGCAGCCGCACCGCTGCCGCCACGGCACAAGGTCAGATGTTAATAAGGACAGTTTATTCAGCCCTAAAAACAATCGCAGAGCTCGCTGAACCGCGCGTCCTAGTGTTTGCTGAGTCCAAAGTCTGACCTCCTCAGTCCCCGAGGGTCGGCCAGGTACACAGAGAAAATGAGACCGTCTAAAGCCCAAACACACACAGAAAGAACCCCCACCGAGCCTCCATGAGCTGCAAGCACGGCGGCTGCCCCCTCGCCCACTCAACTTTAATCCCCTCTTCGTTCCTGCTGAGATTCTGGTAACACTCAACGTCCCAAATAAGAACACATTATTATAACCATTCCGAGGAGAGGGCTGGAGGGCGGGCAGAGTAAAGGAGGAGGCTCCACTCATTGCTATCCACCCTCGGCAACAACAAAACCCCGAACTTATCCTTTGTTTTCTCCTTCTTTCCCNCCTCCCCCTTCAGTGGCTACCAACCAGCCTCGTTGCGCTGAACCGGCCGAAAAGAGGCACGAAGCGCCAGCCACCCCAGCGGGGCAGAGGCGCCGGGATGCGCTCAGGGTAAAAGTTTCAGCTGCCCTCGTCTCCTGCCAACCCCCGCCCCCTCGTAAAGAACACAACATCAGGTTTCCATTGTGCCAAGAAGAACGGGGGAAAAAAATAAAGGAAAAGGAAATAAGAAGGGTGGCGGAGAGAGAAAAATGAAGAAAGAAGAGAAAAGAAAAAAAAATAAAAACAAAGAGAGAAAAAAAAAGAATAGTAAAAGAAAGAAAAAAAGAAGAAGTAACCAACATGAACCACCACCTGGGGATGCTGGCGGCTCCGCCGGTCCCAAATGGATAGGCGCAACTCTCCTAGGATCAGGCGCAGCTTTCGCTGCCTCCCCTTTCCCCACACACCCCTACTCGAAGAGAGAAGCATCCTCCCCTGCAGCCGGGGTCCCGCTCCTTACCTGCCGCGCGGAGGCGAAGGAGCGAGGCGGCCGCCAGCAGGAGCAGGAGGCGGCCCGCCGCCCCCCGCCNAGGGGTGCGCTGCCGCGGGGGCTCGGAGCTGCCGCAAGCCTGTCCCGGGCACCGCCGCCCCGGCCCTGCGCGCCCGCTAACGGACCGTCCCCGACTGGGGGCGGAGGAAGCTGCGCCCCTTTCCCCTCCTCCTCCTCCTCCGCCTCCTCCTCCTCCTTCCCCAGCATCCGAACGTCACCCGGGACAAACCCGACACAGGGGAGGGGAGCAGCGCCGAGGGGCGGACAGGACAGGGGCAGTCCCTGCGCTCCGGCACCCTCTGCCGGGGGCAGCCTTCGGCCCCGGGCCGGGGCGAGTCGACTCTCACCTTTGCCTCCGCACTCGACGATCACCAGGAGCCAGCAGGACTTGGGCCCCCTCTGAAAGGCGAGTCCTGCTCCCAGAAGCCTCAGGAGCCTGCAGTCTTCCTCACAAAAATCCCTAAGAAAACAAAAAGAAGCGGGCGAAGGGCGCATCGGCCAAATCCACTGCGACCTTTCTCTTTGTCTCCTTCCTTCTCGCAGCACAGTTGGAGAGTTTTTGCACCCCCACAGAGTTAAAAACGATTGAACAGTTTCTCCTGCTCCCAAAACGCCCAGGGGCTTCAGCCCCGCAGCACGTACTCCAAGAGGCAAGAACCATCACGATGGGATGTTCCTTGCACTCCTCAGGTTCTGATAGGGTGTCAAAAGTAAAATTTGCTTTCTGTCTTCAGCAGGCAAAAAATTATTCTGCTCCCAGTAAAGTTTTGAAATATTTCCGAGTTATTTACTACCAGAAATAAGGGCATTCTGACCATAATTTAAATAAGGTTTCAAATTAATTTTCCTTTTTTTTTTTTTAATGGGGGGCCGGGGGTGGGGGAAGGAGGAGTTGTCTTGGCTTGGGTTTTCTCTGTAGTTCAAAGAAATCACTATTCTACGATAATGCAGAACTGTCAGCAAGCTTCTTTTGACTACTTCATATAAACTCCAAGAGCACAGTTTACCCAATTAATTGCTGTATTTTCAAAGTTATAATTTAACAACAAATTTAATCAGATGTCTTCTCTGCAATTACATTTCTTTTTAGTTTCTGTTTCTAAAGATTTGATGCTGGGTAATGCTGAATACATACAAATCCCTTTTAGTTTTTCCCCAAATCAAGCTCTAAATTCAAAATTATTTCAGTGAAATTAATTTTCCTTTAAATTTACTTCTGATTGCAAACAAAGGCAAGCATTACAGCATATTCTTTCATCCTCCTTTTGCACCCTGTTTCTTTCCTCTCAAGTTTTCTGTTCCATCTTGAAAACACTTCTGGCACCTAAGAATGACAAAGGGAGGTCCTGATCCCTCTTTGGCAGGAATGTAGGACTGACTGACTTCAGCCTCTTGCCATCACAACAACACGTTTTATAATCCCTTCCATAAACATATGAAACCTAAGGTAAAAGTGGTGACCATCTTTTTTATATGCTCCACTCCTTAGATAAAAGGCTGCTCCACACTTTGCTTCTTAGATAAGAACACAGTCCTAATTTCCAGACTATATATATTCAGATCAGTTTATATTTCTTATCTCTTATGCCACTACTATCCTTTCACATAAATAACTTCCCACTTCTCCTCTCTACGGCATAACATGACCAGCACCTCAGTTTTTATGTGGTTACCCTAAAAAAACCCGAATCTTTTAATTTCCTCCGAAATGATCACCCTAATCCTTTTTCCTGCCACGCTGAATATCACCTCCTTCTCCAATAATTTTGGGAGTCTGATTTAATCTTTCTGATGATAGGTGGCTTGAGCTCCACATAGTACTGGAGATACTTTCTCTACCAGAGCACTTTTAATTTCCTTTCTGTGCTGAAAAGACTGGTACATACTGGTGATTTACAGCACCTTGCCAGTTATAGGTATACTATGACATGTAAGAAAATCTACTTCCCTCTTTCTTTATGATTTCCAGTGTATACCTAACTGCAGAGACTTGCATCAAAAGTCTGACCTCACAAATCCACCCCACCCCCTCTTTTTGTAGCTCAAGTCATCAAGATCAGTTCTTTCTGCTCCTTCTTTTATTAAGAACACCTCTTAGCTCTACATCAACAAAAAATTTTGGTTGCACATTGATAAATAAACTCAGTGTCAAGAAGTGTGCACAAGAAACCAAAAAGACAGTACCATGACTTTTAAAACAAAGTTTTAAAACTTTGTTTTAAAAAACTGCAGCAGTACCTGCCTAAAATGTTACAAGTTCAATCTCTGTGTTCCTCTGAACTTTATGATTGTTCAGCTGTGTTTCTTGCCTTCCAAATTTTATATGAAATAAAAATGTCTGCATAAATCAGTCTACATTTCGCATAATCCTCCCAAGATACAGCATTTTGTTTTTTCTCTAATGGTCTTAAAGACCTCACAAAATAACTAAGATATGGATCCAAACAATTTTGCATTTGGGAATAAATTAGTATTTGATAGTAACTTTGGTTGTGAATTATTTTTCTTACTTAGGAGGTTATGTCACGAAGGTTAAATGACTAGGCCAAATTAGCTATTGAGAATTTAAGTCACCTTCATAGCCACAAATTATTTTGTCACTAACCACAAAATCTGTTATTCCATATTGCACATTGCAAGTGAAGTCACTACAGTGCAAAAACCACAGTGCGTTATTGCTCTCTATTGTAGAAAAATAAGTACAGAAAAAAAGCATAGACAACTGCACGTTCTGAGCTGGTTCACCCTGCTTGCCATTACAGAGATCACTCGTGTTCTGCAGCATATGGTCCCATACTGTTTTGTCACTATTTGAGAAAGAAAAAGCTGTGCATGTATTTGTTTGCATGACCATATGGTATGTGCCTGATAGGAGCAGTTAAGAGCAACAGGCAAAGCTGGAATTCAGTCTGAACTTGCTTGGGAATCGCTGACGGAATTTGGGTGGATTTCCTTTGCCATTTATGTCTGGTTTCATAATAAATATAATAAAAGTGACTTTAAAGAAAGTGTAAGCTTAAATGTGGTTCCAATTTCAAGGTCTTAGTGTTTCTGTAACCATCCTGCAAGCTTAGGTAAATTTTAATTGGTACACTATCTTTAGTAAAAAAACTAATTCTCCACCTGATCTTTTTATTCTTATTATGGAAGCAGCACAGAAAACTTTATTGCAAACATTACCTACATGTTTCACTTTTTCAGGATCAATTCTTGGGCTTTCTTCTACAATGTTAAAGTACATCACACAGATTTCTGCTATGGGCCAAAGCTGAAAAAGGGATTTGGGCATAAAACACAGGATTCAGACACTCAAGTCCAAATTTGTAACACAAAAATGCACCTGTTCAGTCTTGAACATTCATTTTTAGCTGAATCCTATTAGGTGTAAACATTCCTTATGTGCTCAGCTATGCATGTTCAGAACTGCCCCAGCCACAGCAACTGAATGCTCACTTTCACAAAGGTCCAGAAACTTTGCTGCCAGTGCTTGAGACAAACCATACCTGATCCTGACTACCTACACAGTTTTAGGTATTGTCTTCTGAAGAGCACGTTTTGGAAGAAAACCGAGGTGACTGTGCCCACTGTTACGTACTGGCCCAGCAAGTATCATCCTAACCCATGGGGAGCTGGGCTCTTACTCTTTCTCAACATCTAGGTCCTCAGGGAGAGACCTGGCCACAACACACTGTGCAGAAGAGCAGGACGCACTCTACTCCACTTATTGGATCTGTCCCATTGTATGCATTAAATTGGAGAGTTTGGCATGGAAGTGAGAAGGCATAAGAGAAAGCCCAGCTGAGTTGCTCAGACACTGAGCACAGTGTAGGAATTCTATGAAACTGGTGGTCACCTGATAAATGTTACAATTAGCAAAACACTGAATAAAAACAAAGTAGTTTTGGAGCAGCCATTCAAACAAAGAACTGCATGCTCACAGTCTAGTGACACATTTCTGTGGTTTGTTATTTTGTTGGGGCTTTTTGAATGAACCTTGTAAATATTAAAATAAAAAGCAAATTTAAAATGTTTCTTAGTAAACCTTTTCCTACAGGAAGATAGTATCATGTTTTGATCCATGGTTTTAGGCCAATGTTTCTTATGCTTCAAATATACAAGATTTATATATATATATATGTGTGTGTATATTAAAATAGCCACAATAAATATTTTGAAGGAAACATTTTACCTCCAGAAGGTAAACTCCATTTCTAAGCAGACTTAGGAGACATCTCCCTTCTTGCTTTTGTTTCCAGGTCAACATACACAAATATGTCAACCAGTACTGCTACAGGAGCCAACCAACCATAGAATAAACACATCTGCAAACATTCATACCATCTACACTCTTACTGAAAGATCACTGAAGATATTTCTCATGCCTAGAACCACAGGAAACAATAAACAAAGTGTTTCATTTATATCTTAAGTGAAGATGTAGACAACACTCCCAGCTTACTGGTAAATCACACTCACCTGATGGTTTGAGCAACATGCAATGTCTTCAGACTGATGCACCCTCAATCCTCTTTAGTCATAAAAACTGAAAGGGGGAAAAATCTGCATCTCTTTTCACTATCCATTACTCCTACAGATGAAACAGTTAGAGAATGACTTATTGAAGAAAGAAAATCTGAATAGAGACTGGAATTTATGTTCTCATTATATAAATTAAACAAGGACATGAATGTCTGATTTAATTTGGAACTCAATTACTCCTTGAAATTGTTATGATTACACTGAAGAATGACCTTGGCATTTAGTCTCATAGTCCAAAAAATAAAACCAATGTTCTTTTTTCGTGCAGTTTTCATTATCATCTTGTTAGTTGTACTGAAATATGTATGCATTTTTATTTTAGTAGTTTATGTCAGACATCCCCATGTCACTAGAATGCTACAGTTTTATAAATAACATGGGAAGAAGTAAATTTGTAGCTATTTAACATACATAAACTACAAAACAAGTTCTAGCTGTCGGATTGGAGTACCAACAATCAGACATTTGACAGATTGGAAAGTGAAAAAAAGGGTGTCTATTCCTCCTCAACACACTAAGTTACTTGCAGAGTTCATGAAGAACTATAAATGCACCACCCAAGTCCACAGCACTGGGATACTATGCTAAGTATTGCAGTTTACAAGGCAAGACCAAAACCACAACATTATTGTCAGTGAGGCAGACACAACCATGTCAGTGAATCTGACACCAGAGATTAGTACACTATGCAGGATGAAAATACAGTCAAATTTCTAAATACATCAGATTTTTGCAAGTCACTACAAAGCTATACATTGTTTCATTATGAAAGGTCATCTGAATGTGAAAGTGTCAAACAAACACTGAACTGAACCAAGAATTTAAAAGTCAGCACCCAAGGGGTATTGACTATGGAGAATACTCTTTTTTGAGAGCCCTGATATGCCTGTCAGTTTCTAAAAGACAGTTGTGGGGAAAGCTGTTAGAGAGGAAAGAATAGAAGATGAGGATTTTTTGTTCGTTTGATTTGTTGTGGTCTGGGTTTGGGGGGTTTTGTTGGGCTTTTTTTTTGACTCAGTTTTGGTGAGGTTTTTGGTAACTGTTTTGGTTTATAAAGGTAACCTTAGCTAAAAAACAGGCAATCTTCAGGATTGGAACATGGAGGTTCAGGCCCACAAACAGATGGATATACTTGAGAAAGGGTAAAATTTATGAGGAAACCAGAAGTAGTCAGCACAATTTATTTTTTTCTTCTGTGACAGATATAAAGTTTCTTGCCACTCTTCTGCCTTTGCAGTCAGGAAAAAAACGCCGCCCAAAAGAGAACAAATAGTCTAGCAGAGGCAACATAAACACATTGCAATCCTGCATTAGGGATCTCCTTCCCTCTTCTCCCCCAAACTTGGGGGTACATATTGCATGCACATATAAAGGATCAAGATCAGCCATGGGAAGAACTTCAAAGACAACACACAAACAGTAATGGGAACATGAATACAAGTACAATCCGTTCAGTGTTGCCAAGTTCTGTGGCATGGAGCAGACGAATGATGTTGGCTCTCAGTACAGATTTCCCGGGTTTTTCCCTGTGGTCTACAATCCTGAGGAAGACAGTCTGCCACTTTTTCCCTTCACTTACCTACAGTCTGAAATTCACAGCATACGAAAAGAAAATTCAGCATATTGATGAATATTAAAATGTTTGGGATACCATAAGCTAATATTTTGTTCTACGGCATTCACAGAACATTGAGCTTGAAGAATGGGAACCTGAGAGGGGGTAGTGGACTCAAATAGATATGAAAGTTTGAATAAAACTACTTCATACATACACAACTAGTCAACAGTATAGACAATAAAGACTTTGCACTGAAGCACCCTGAAGAATATATGATCACATTGGATTGTACGTTTGAAACATTTTAAAGACAACTTTTCTCCTCAGAGAGATTTGCAAAGTCAATCAGCTGGAACAGAAACAAAAATTGCATTCCCAATTCCCACACGAATCATTGAGGTTCTCTTCTATTAAAAGCAGTGTAGTGTTAATAAGTAAAATTATTTTAAAATACACTTTTTCATTATATTTAATTACAAGGTTGCATTGTGTCTGAACTGACTGTCAAATCAGTTTGATTTTAGTTAGAACCTGCTGTGTAGTATTTTTTCCTTCTTTTTGTCCATGCACCAGTCCAATAAATATATACTTTACAAGGAAAATCCACCAAAACGAAACAGAAAAGTGAAATATTTCTGTTTAATTAAAGAAGGTCTCTACCTCTTCTCATTTCTTTTACTGGAATTGGAACAATCTGAATAGTTCATTGCTATACAACTGCAAAAAGGAGTTCATGCCTTTTTTGGCCCTCTTTTAGAATTACTTCATTTTTCTTAAAGTGAATAGTAGTTAAATATTTAATTATCCCATCTCTTCTGTGTACAAGCAGGAAAACTTTGTCTAAAAATATTTTGCCTTCATGATCTTATCATCATCCCTTTTATATTCTGTATCTTTCATTCACAAAAGAGACACAACAAGATTGGAGACTAGTAATAGTTACAAAAATTATTCATGTTTTGTCTTGCATTTAATTGCAAACTCAGTCTGATCTACCAAGGGAGATAGGCAATTGCCTCAGCCTTAGAATAGGTTAGATAACTCTCCTGGATGCAAAGGTCTTGATACTCAAGAGGGAGAGGAAAAGGGATTTCAGTCAAGTGAGTTTTTCACCTTTTATTATGGAATAAATATTTTTGTAGGTGGTCAGCTACTTTGAAGACACCATGTTCTGTCTCACTTCAGGACTTGTGAGAATATACTTTGGGGTCTGAGTGCCATTTCTGAAATTGAATTTCTGCCTATCTGAGCCTCTGCTTACAGGGATCAGTGCCCCTCATCTGGCATCAGTCAGCATTCCCATTTTGAGCAAACAGGCAAGGATGGATTATCAGTTCAGTCAGTAGTGTTGTCTCCAACAGCTGCAATTTGGCCAAGACCAAACAGGAGAGAAAACTTACTTTGGTCTATATGTCGTTCAGAAAGACTTGAGCCATAGATTTTGATAGAGGCTTATCTTAACTTGCCCCACATAAGCTGCTGCGCTACACAAGTGTCTACCTGCCATACCAGAAAGCCTTTCAAAAGAACACTTCTTGATGTCTTTCTTTCCCAACCAACCATAGCAGCAGCAGCCAACTTCTTGCAACAAATCTGGAATTATATTAAATAGCACCCTTAAATTAGACTAAGATACTCTGAGCTATTGCACAGACTTGATGATATCTCTGAGACACCAGTGTAATTTTTGTGGAGAAGAGTTCATCTAAAAGGCCCCAGCATGTGCCAGTTGCTGCCTTGCGCAAGAGCTAACATTAAGCAGTGTTGGCCCAGTGAAAATTAGACCCTGTGCACCACTGTCCTCTGTCATGTTCTCAGCAACTACCAAACAGTGTGGGAATCAGCCCCCTGCCTAAGAAAGTGGAGAAGTGGAGAAACAGGAGAGCTCCTTTCCAACTCTGAACTGAAGACCTCTGGGAATGTCAAAGATAAATGTGGAGAATCTGAACAGCACTTTTTCTCTTGCCTGCAAGTTGCAGATAATAGGGAAAGCAAAGACAATGGAGGAGAGTATTATTTCTCTGTGTGGTTTGTTCTGAAGTACTTGGTATTTAATAGCAGCTAACTCAGACAAGAAGGCACAGACTGATTTGGCAGAAAGTCTACTCTAGGCTGTAACATAAAAAATACAAAGGTGATCTATTTAACCTCTGCATTTCTACCCTTGTATAGCTTTTAATTCAACAGGAAGTGGGGAAAGACAGCATATATACTTGTACTTTGGAAAGAGCAGGAAAGAAAGTGGAAGACTTTTGTTATATTGTGACTTACAGTATACAGGGCTGCTCATACTGAAATGAACCTCAGTGGAGCAGAGGGCTCTGAGCCACACATGGTAATAGAAATAAAAACAACTAAATAAATATATCTGGGTGGAAAGAATAATGAGAAATTGTTTTTTCCACTGTAAAATGTGTCTATGTGTATGTGTGTGTGTGTGTGTGTAATATTTTTTAGCAGAATTGCAGCTAGTAGGGTTGAGTATGAAATTTACAGCTTTCCCTGAGCTTTCCCTCATTGAGAAGTTTTTTGTGGACAAAAGCTTGAGTTCCTAGAACACGCAGGTTGTATACTGAGTATTTTATTAACGATGTCCCACAGATATGGTTTTATACTGATGTATTATTGAAACAAAGAAGCATACAAGAACTTCTAATGCAACCAACTACCAGTATCCGAAACCCACTTTTTCCCCCCCCTTTTTGTTTAAATTCTTTGGAAACAATGCCATTAAATCAAGAGAAAGAAGACAAAATTCATAGTGTAGTAAGGAGAAGATAACTTAAAACAGAGTTCTGCACATATCCATTCTACCACCAGTTTCTGTTTATTTATGGAATTTAATAAAATTCTGTTATTGTATTCCCAGGCAATAAAATCCCCACAAAATTTTTAGCCAAAACACAAATACTTTCCTCATCTACAATGTGACAGAGTTGTTGCTACTCTTGGAAAGTTAACATTTTCTGTTCATATTTAGTTTACAACTTCAGCATTTTAAATAGAAGAAAAGAAGCAACTGGTGTTAAGAGATTCAGGCCAAAGCCTAATCAAAAAGAATCCTGTCTTTAGCATTGATCACATGCCAAAGAACTGTGATGTTTAAGGCTTGAAAGTTAGCCTTCCCATTACCTACAGTAAACTCCATGGAGTTTATTTTGCTTATTTAGTGGTATGTAATGTGGGAGTGACTTCTGGGACTACTTGAAGCCTACTGCTTTTTCAACTTTCATTAGCTTTACTGGGAATCCCAGATATATGCATCAGTGCCAGGATAAACTCTGAAAGAATTCATCTTTAAATAAGAAAGCACATTTAAAGACAGATTTCTATCAGTGCATTTTACATGACTGTGAAAGATTTTGATTTGATCCACACTCAGCAGGGGTGCCCGTTATTCAAACCATGTGGTATCTGCTTGGTATGCAGGGCATAAATACTGCTGCTGTCAGCATTTGCTTTAAAATGTGATGCAATGTATTACAAAGAAGATTTGAACAAACAAAACTAAAATTTGTTGGGAAGACTTGAAACAAAGGTTTGAATGAAGTTGAAAACTTATGGAAACAATAAAATCTGAAATGTTATAAAAAGAAACTTAGTATCCACATGGGAACTATTCTACAACCTTCTTGGCAAATTTTAATTAGACATGCATAACAAAAGTAAAAGAACCAACTTCTACAGAAACAAAAACATGCATACCTTCCAACAAAGGGATTAAATATTGCAGTTTACATTTTTTTAGAACTACTACTTCATATATGCTTAGGAATGCTTAGTGCAATCTGATGACATTGAATTTAGCGAAAAATGCATAGTCAATTAGCAAAATAGTTTCCAATACATATCTGCTTTATCTGGTCAGTTTTCACTATTTTCCACTGTGAAGTCTATATTTACATTAACATTTACACAATGTAATTCTAACAGTTTTATTCCATCTATCTTTATATGGTCTTATTAAATCTTAGGAGGGACTTGTCTGTCCAAAACACATACACTGATAACCATAACCATCACAACCTGCCATATTTAAACTTAAAGTTTTACTACCAACGTTGCTGTAATTTGATATTTAGACAGGTCTGTCAGAAGTTATGAAGGAGTTCAGATGAAACAGTTTTTCCAAAAGAGATCTAAAGATGGACAATAAATTACACAGCAGACACAAGACTTGAAAATAAAGATTTGTGTCATAATAAGTATTTAATACTACATAACTTATTGGTTCAGAGGTTTCAAAGTCTTATGAAAACACTAATATATGCAAGCCAAAATTAAAGAAGCTGTGTTAACAACTTTTTAGAGGTGAAGAAACCATGGGGACATGGATCAAAATTTTATAGAAATTGTGACCGTAATAGAAATGAAACTTACATCTCTGATCAGGATATCAAAACTCATACCACTTTGACACTCAGTCTGTGCTTCAGAAGACCAGTCTTCATCTACACAAAAACATCTCCTTCCTTTTCTACTCAAGTAGTGAAGTACTCTCTGCCAAGCTTTAGTTGCATTAATGCTAACATATTGAGAGCTAAAAAGTAATGTGGAAACACAAGAGAACACCTTAATATACAGCATACAGTGTCTCTAAACATAGAAAGAATGACCATAAGGACATTTCAGGTGGCAAAATATATTTTGCATTATTTATAGTGATATTAAGTAAAGGAAATGAGATCAGCACTGCAGGATTTGACTACTAAAAATGTCCTTTTGCACATTTAAGATTATCAAGATCTTAAGAAGCAAAAAAGGATGCTCTTAAGTGAGGTAAAGTCATCTTTCTTAGTCTGCTGTAGACAGAAATTTGGTTCAAGTTCTTGGGCAGACAGACCCGGATCCAGCATGATTAGGCTTATATTAGCTGTGTTCAGGAGAAGAATGCTAGTATCAGATTAAGACTAGACTTTACCGCCAAATTTTCATATGTACTTGATTCTGCTTCAAAACAGATTACAGGGTCTTTTGAGATCCTTTCCAAGATGCTGTTTTTATAAAAACAGCAAGATGGGTCATATTATTAATACATAAAATAATACAAAATCACTCTGTGACCACATTGAAACACTGAATTCTACCACCAGAATAAAGTGTCTTTCACTGACATGAAAAAAAACCCTCAAGAATCAATGTTTGTTTATGAAGATGAATACAACAAAGTTGAGTCTGAACTGAGGACAGTCATCATTATTTATATTTTATATCATTACATAGTCACCATCAAGTATAGATTCTATATGAATATCATTTTTTTAACAGACATGTTAGTGTTAACCAAGGCTAAAGGTTCTGGTGACAGGATGCCCAATTATTCTAACGAGAGAAGAAAAATGTATCTGAATTGTGCTTTTGTCACTTTTATCTATCTGACTGATTGGCATACACTTTTTTATTTCTTTTTGTCTTCAACACAGCCACTTGTATTTGCCAAGTCTGTGATATATCCATCCCTATGGAGATGTATGCGAAAGGAATACCTTGAAACAGAAAACTCAAAAATTTTCCTCAGTTTAACCAATGACAAAGATTCTACAAAAACTTGTCAATTTCATTTCTCAACTCTTTTCCTTCCAGTTATATGGATTATTTATTATTTTTGAAAGAAAGAGATGATTTATTAAAAAGTAATGATGATGCAATAATAAGAAAGCAACATTTTAATAGTAAAGTCAACTGTGCTTTATTCTCTGCTTCATTCTCAGCATAGGAAGTCAATTTCCATAACATAAGACCAGCCAGGTGTGGGGATTTGGGACTTTCTTTTAAGATTTTTTTTCCCTGTCTGCTGTATATCCAGACCATTGTAATACAACAAACATTTATTTTTGTGTTAGACAGATAAATGATGGTATTAGAGCACAAGGTTTCTTAAAAAGCCATTTTGTAGGGACTTTATTGACCACAAAGCACAGAACCATCCATCAGACATGGTGCCAGAATGCATGGGTTATGTGTGTGTCTGGCAGTAGCTTTCTAGTTTTTTGACTACCTATCAACACACCACCATATGGTAAAAAAGATAGCCAAATTCTTCTTGCTATAAGACAATACGTGCAAAAACAGTGAAGGAATTTGACGATATAGTCTCCATAAGCAGCCATTACTATCTAGAACTACAATCCAGTCAAAATCTACAGATAAATAAAATTTTTATTATATGAACACATTGTTCCTTGAGAGGTTAATCTTACCTCATCTCAGTTACCCATTTTGCACCACTTCCTCTCATTTCCTTGCTTTGATGGACCTACGCCGTCAGTTTTATCCCTAACACATGACACCTTGTATTTCAGTACCTCATTCCTTATTCTGATGACGACAATAAATCACCTAGTGCTAACTATTTTAGTGATAAGAGGAAAAAATTTGAGATGCAATTTCAAAGTCCATTAAGTTTTTCAGACCAATAGTTTGATGAGCCTGAGCAGAAAGTTCACATAGAAAATAGCTATATCCAGAAGGATTCTGAGGGTACACAGAGTAGACTGGTTTGATCTCCAGCTTTACAGTACTCTACACTCAGATAATACACATTTCAAACACTACCACCAAAACACAAATCCCTAAGTATGGTATTAGGCAGATACTGGCTAGTAATGTGATCTGCATATTCCTCTATGCTGCCATAATTTCCTATTTACCTTCACATATCTTGTTTCAAATCAGAAGCTGGAGCAATAGTGGTAGAAATTGTTCTTTAGGTTTTTTTTTAAATCACAAGAACTGTGAAAAGACTACAACTAAAGCCATAGTTTGGGCATAAATAATGACTCAGACAACTGGTTTTTATTTTCATTTTTGTTTTCACTGACTGAGAATGTAAATTGAACTTTAGTGCTATTGTGCTTTGTTCTCCCTCTCTGTGAAAAAATGTGTTCTGCATTAAATTGCATGGATAAACTCAAACAGCTCCAAATATCACCCTTCAGCTTTTGTATAACACAAGAGCCAAGAAAAGATAGAGAATGTGGTTTATGACCAACAGATGGTGTAATTGGTATCATAGATGTTTTTATGTCAGGGGGTCGTAGGTTCAGTCTCCATCTGGAGCCTTCTCAGATCTGCTGTGTAGCTAAATGATTAAAGAAGCTATATTGGGTCAAAGGCATAACCACCTGCCTAAGGGTAAAAGTACTGCTTTCTTGATCTAGTTGTTATACTACAGTTGCCTCCCATATTACAGTTTTCAAGCCAACCAGTGCAGGAGTTAATAACAACAGGACTGCACAAAATATTCAACACCAATTTGCTCATATTCTTCAAGTTTCTCAAGAACTTTTGACAAATCTCATAAATCTTGTCTTGCTTACGTGAGTGAAAAGCTATTCTAACTCAGAGTGATAAGTAACTGCAAAAGGCCAACACCCAAGGAAAAGGAAACAAGAAAGCTAGACTTTGAGAAGGATATCAAAGGATAGACTTCGAGAGATTCAGCAATGTTCAATTGGCCAAGAGGGCTCACACCTCCCAGTCAGAATTAGACACATTTGTACTCTGATCATAAAAAGCAACATCAATGCTCAGCAGAATTGGTTGTAGCTACAGTTTCTGGATTAGGATCAGACTATTAAGAAAAACCTCTAATCCTATGGTATTAGGTTTGTATATGGTTTACCTGGTTAAAAAGGTGTACAGCCAGATCAAACACAGTAATTTATGTACACAATGAGATCATCAGTTTACTTCCCTTATGGAGTGAGTGATAGTAGAAATAAATCCACAAAACCAGAGAAACTGTGACTTCACTGGAAACCAATACTGTCACTTCCATGAAGCAGGGATTCTAGATACTCAGAATTATCATTACACAGTGCACCAAACTTGCCTGGGATTTCTCATTATTTAGTTGCTCTCTATAGAACTGGTACCAGAGAACTTATCTGGCTAACACTGGAAATGAGCAAAATATTTCTGTCTAACTAAAAACCACCTTGCAAATTACTGGTTTCACGCAGTTCTGCCACAAAGCATCCTACTACCCTTCACAAACTCTGGATAGCAGTACTCCTATGCCAGATAGAAACCTCTCCAGGATCTGAACTTCAAAGGTAATGACACAAGTATGAGTAAAATTATTTCCATTATCACATTTCACGTGCTCATATGTAATAGAACAGTAAAGTCAAATCTTTCAGAACGTAAAAATGTTCCCTTATATTCTGTTTTAAGGATTCTCCCATGCTAATGATAAACTTGGTATTTATTAGTACTTTAAAATAAGCTTTAACACAAATTAAAAGCTAACATTAAATAGATGTGCATATTTCAAAATTTAAACACAATACCTATAATTTTAAGTGATCATAAATATAAAGAAAACTACATGTGAGCTCATTGCTAGCTTTAGAAATTTCTCTTTCCCTATGTCCCTGAACTGACAGACTGCTAGATCACTGTCATCACTCGATGAAGACTTCTCTGGGAAACCCACATCCCTGAGGTCAAGCTTCAAAATGACAAATGTCAGGTGCTGATAATATGCAAGATTATATGCTTCTTTTGGCAGGTCTCTAAACAAAATATACATACACATTTGTCTTCAAAAAGCAGTTCCTTAATAATGGCAGGTGAAGTTCAACTGCATTTGCTTCAATTCTAAGCATGTTTTTGCATGGGGTGTCATTCATATGATACATCTTTATTGTATAAGAAAAGCTGGAGATAGAGTGAAAGGGGAAAAAGGTGATTTTTCTCTCTCATATCACAAAAATATGCATTTCTATTTATTTTTACTTACCAGAAGTGGTAAAATGTTTTCCTTTAACACAAAAAAATGTTTTCTTTCTCTTGCAGGGCACTTTCCCTAATAGGCTATACTATGGGAAGGATAACAACTACCACTTCAAAGTAATAATATGTATTTCCATTCCAGTCATCTCTGTGTGGCCAAAACATTTCAAGTAGAGGCAGGATTTATAAAAATGAGTAAATTTAACTGACCAAATATCTATACTAGCTGCTGAGCATATTGCTTAGACATCTGAGTGCAGGCAAGTGGGAAACATCAACAGAATTATTCAGCAGCCAAGAAAACAAGCTTAAGTACTTCTATGTGAATTCATGTAGCCTGCCTTCAAGAGTACATTATGTACTCTCCCTCCACTTGTCTCCTCAAATACATCAATACTACCTTTAAGGGATGATAGACAAATACACAACCTTGTGTACTAGCAGTCAAAGATTCTTCTGAGGCTACCCTTGTTCACTGAAAGTAAAGCGCTGTGCCAGTCAGCCCTTTCAGTCACCAAGTAAGATATCCAAATGTTAAACAGCTTGGGCACTGTGCAAGTTTCATGCTGCCCAAGAACAGTTCCACAGTACACTACTCCAAAGGCAAATCTTGCTGCCATTATATCACCTGTGACAACAAAACTCCTTCACTCATGAGTTAACTTACTAAATATTTCTTCTGCCCTGTTGGCTGCACAAAGAATCTCTTTGGCCAAAGGAATACACACACGTATGCTGTACTTTTAGGGGTTTTCCATTTTAAGGCTTGAAGTGGCCAAAACTTGTCGGAACCTTGCCATCTGATACCACACTTTATCTCTAGTCAAAACTGTTAAGAGGTTGTGGGGAGACTTTTTGTCTGTTTTCAACACCTCATGTATTATTACGCCAGGCTGACAACTGGTCTCTGTTTGGGTTTCCCAAGGCTCCACATTAGGCTCAGCTCTCTTCAATATCTCCGTAAATGTCTTGCATTCAGAACTGAAAGATATATTAAATTTGCTGATGGGAGGAGCTGTAAATTCTCTTGAAGGCAGAGAGGCCCTGCAGAGAGACCTTGACAAATGAGACGGCTGGGAAATCACCAACTCTATTGCATTTAACAAGGGCAAATGCTGGATTCTGCTCCAGGGACAGGTCAACCCTGGAGGTACCGGCAGACTGAGGAACAAAATGCAGGAAGCAGTGCCACAGAAGGGTACCTGGGCGTCCTGGTTGATGGAAGTCAAACATGAGTGAGGAGTGCCCTGGCAGCCAGGAGGGCCCAGCGTGTCCTGGGGGGCATCAGGCACAGCATCGCCAGCGGGCAAGGGAGGGGATTGTCCCGCTCTGCTCTGCACTGGGGCAGCCTCACCTGCAGTGCTGTTTAGGGTGCCACAATATAAAAGGTATACAAAGCTATTAGAATGTCCAAAAGATGGTAATGGAGATGGTGAAGAGTCTAGATCAGAAGTCTTACAAGGAGCAGCTGAGGTCACTTGTGGTCTGTTGAGTCTGGAGGAAACTAAGGAGTACCTTATTGTGGTCTACAACTTCCTTGTGAGGGCAAGAGGAGGGCCAGAGACTCGCTGGAGGTGACGAGTGACAGGACTCGAGAGAATGGCCTGAAGTAGTGTCAGGAGAGGTTTAGGTTGGATATCAGGTTCTTTCCCCAGAGGGTGTGCAGGCACTAGAACAGGCTCCCAGGGAAGCGGTCACAGTACCAAGCCTGGCAGAGTGTAAGAAGTGTCCAGACAATGCTCTCAGGTACATGGTTTGATTCTTGGGGCTGTCCTGTGCAAGGAGCTGGACTTCGATATCTTCCAACTCAGGATATTCTGTAATTCTATGATCTCTTTCCTTAGCCCAGCATAAAAAACATATTTATAGAAAGATGTGTGAATACTTAATAAATTCCCTTTGATATCACACACCAGATTCTTCTCAGAGGTTGCAAAAAGTATGTATAACTTCACTCATTTGCTGGATTCTCTGTGATTTCAGAGTTGCATCTGATTTTGCTGTAAGACACTATTTCATACTGCAAATGCATCTTCTGATGATGTGACAATTTGCAGTACAAGCTCACCATTGTCTAATGTGCATTGTTACTCCCTAAACTTTGATGGGACCAACAATGGGTGAGCAACAATTCTGGAGACAATTAACTTCTAACAATTAGTCTCATTACTAATGATAGCTAGGATCCCGCTATTTTCTTCATTGTAGCTCCATGGAAGCACTTTGCAGTCATAACTTACTACTCTTAATCAGCACCTAATGAGCACTTGTGTTCAAATTGAAGGCTCCTCAAATTCCACCTTTATAAAAAACACCAGTATCTTCCATTGTCTTCACCTCAAAGTATTCAAAAAATGTTTCAATTTTTGACCTGTAACTCCAGCTTGTCTGGTAATGCAGCTGTGGTATCTTAACCACACTTAAGCTCTATGGTTTCAAATTGGAAAAAATATTAAAATGATAAAACTGGCCTTCTGTACCTAGAGGTGATCACTGATACTTGAATATTTATGTATTTCTACAGACCTCAACTTACACTTAACATTCACCAGCACTATGCGCCAAGGAACTAGACTGAAACTAGGTCATTATATTTTCACTGTCATAGTCATTATCAAATAAATCAAATTAATTTATATCATCATATTAAAGCAAACACTCACTGCTTATGTAATTTTCAAGCACCTAACAATGCATTTAGTTTTGGTGGCTGTCCTGAAAAATGAAAGAAAAAAAGCAGATGACAAAAATGCAGGAAATAGAAAAAGCTCCAAGAAACAAGCAAGCAACCTACTGAAAAGTTTGGATCTCTTAAAATACTGAACCATTTAAAAATTCTTATTCTCAAGATAGCAATCAAATTCAAGCAGTTAAAGTATTTAAAATTATTTTATTTAAAAATTTTAATAAGCAATTCTAGTAAACAATCATGCCTAGTTCTTACATCCACAAAGAAGTCAGGAAATTTATTCTTCCAAGTGCTGATTACTGTTTGTTAGCAATTCTTTGTTTGTAGCCTGTCTATGAAAATCTAAAGATGAATAAAAAGTAGATCTATAGTATTTCACCAATAAAATATTCTATCAGAACATTCATAAATAGGATTTTCATTACCATTGAGTATTCTGTACTATCAGCTACTTTAAAGGCCACTTAAATACCCCCCCCCCCCAC
>VZRZ01002233.1:17637-54844 GCA_013398175.1 Climacteris rufus | reverse complement strand
CCCCCCGTTTTAAGCCTAAAGGCTGCATACAGAGTTAAGTGAATACCATTCACTATTGGCACTAAGGCAAAACTTAACAGGATACACAGGACTGAAGCTAGCTTATTAAAACGTATCATCCTGGACAAAGTTAAAACACAAAAAAATTGTCTTTGGTCTTTCATTTATTAACTGCTGAGAACTGCCATTTCTTTACTTTATTATGTGAAAGAACAGAAAAAGTCCAAACCACTAAAAATAACAAGAGAAATTCAAAGTCACCATTCAGGTTATCATGAAGTGCTGGTGTTCCTTTTTTTCTTGGTGCTGGTTCCTGGTGCTGTTACCTTTTTTTATCCTCTCTATCATCAGCCTAACTTGTACTTACAGTAATACACAGAGTTTAAATTCTTGCTCATGCATTCTCTCAACACTTACTCTGACATTGGTAATCAACAATGGGCTTGCTCCGTACAAAATCCAATTTTAATTAGACCAAGTGTGAAAAATTATTTCCATTTTCTGTTTTGAGTTACAGTCATAGAACCACAGAATCACAGAAGAGCCCAGGCTGGAAGGGACCTCAAAAGATCACCTGGTCCAATCTTTTGTGAGAAAGGGAGCCTAACTGAAATCATCCAGCACTCTGTACACCCACATCTCGAAAAACTCCCATGAGGACTCCACCACATCCCTGAGGAGATTGTTTTCTAGTGACCATTCTCCTCACTGTAAAAAATTTATGTCAAGACAAAACCTTTCCCCATGCAACTTGTACATATTGGGTACCATGTAACTCATTTTGAGAAAGCGGGACTACTGGGGGCTGATGGAGTCCATCCGTCAGAGAAGGGGAAGAGCATCTTTGCTCATAGGACTTTGCCAAGTTGGTGAAGAGCTCTGCCAGAGGAGGTTCAGGTTGGATATCAGGAAGAATTTCTTCATGAAAAGGGTTGCCAAGCATTGGAATAGACTGCTTAGTGAGGTGGTGGAATCACCATCCTTGGAGATGTTCAAGAAATGACTGGATGTGGCTCTTAATGCCGTGGTATAATTGACATGGTGGTGTTTGGTTGAAGGCTGGACTTGATGATCTCGGAGGTCCTTTTCCCACCTTAATGATTCTGCTCTTTTATACTGCCCAGGTAAGCTGTGGATGCCCCATCTCTGCCACTGTTCAAGGCCAGGCTGGATGGGGGTTACAGCAACCTGGTGTGGAAGGTGTCCCTGCTCATGGCAGGAGGGTTGGTACTAAGTGATCTTCAAGGTTTCTTTCAAGCCAACTCATTCTATGATTCTGTTACCCCTTCTATTCTCCATGTAGCTCATTGCGAAGGGAACCTCTGCCGTCTTTGTAGATGCTGTTCAAGAACTGGAAAATTGTCCTTCAGTCTTTCTTCATAAGGCAGGCTCTTCAGCCCTCTGGTCATCTTCATGGTCCTCCTTTTGGATCTTCTCCACTCTGTCCTTGTCTTCCTTGAATTGTGGAGAGCAGAACAGAACAGTCTGACAAATGCTGATTAGAGTGAGACAATTGCTTATTTTTGGCCTGCATAAAATTTAAGTTAAACAGTGGATTACACATTTCCAATTCTACTTAAGCTTTTCCTTCAACTCCAATACTTACTGTTTTTCACCAGCTCTGAATCGTCTGTTGGAAAATGCAGCTCGGTTATACAAACAGCATGCAGAGCTAAGTGATAACAGTTTTAATATCAGGGAAAATAGAGAAATCTTATCCATAAAATATTGTAGGCAAAATTGCAGTATTTTATTCTGTAAAGGTATCTCTGTGCCATCGGGACACACGTGTGCTGATACACCAGAAATTCTATCCCAAGTCACAACAAAGCTGTATCTATCTGGCCCACTGTATAATTTCCAACAGCATTTTTCAGTAAGTGTGTGCTACCTAAGTATTAGAAATTGGACATGTAGAAACTATCCTTCCCTGACAGGTACTCTTCAGCAGATTTAGTAATTTCTGTGACTTCTACTACACATGTTTTGCAATTACCTAGTAGACAATGGACAGGAAACTAAAATCTGGAAAATCTATCAACAGCAAGACAGAGTAAATCCATTATCTTATTACCACAAAAACTGCCAAAGAACATAAAAACACAAGAAGAAATGTTATCCAGATACTTCCTTTTATTAGGACACTGAAACAGTTTAATATACAAATGCTTTGTGTTAGTTGTAAATATTTCCTCTTTTTAAGCAGCATTTACAGCTCTGCACGTTTACATGTGCATTTCTCTTGTCATCTTAAGATGCAAGACACTTTTGCGGTAGCAACTTCATAGATCAGTGAATGCCAACATTCCACAACCCTGCTTAAAATAATAAAGTCCAGATGGAGTGACAGAAAGGAGACAGTACACCATTTTGTGCATTGACTGGGTTCATATTTCAAAAGTGAAAAAAACCCTAGAAGTTATTCAGCCATACGTCTCTTTCTTTCTTAATACTCTCCTTATGCATTTCACCTCCTATCCAAAAATAATCATTATTATAATAAACAGAAAAGGCATCTGTAGTTTTTCCTATAAAATCCACAAAACTACACAAATAGCAATTATTTTTAAATACTCCAGGAAAAAAAAAAAACTTTGTTTAAAATAAGAACATATATATATATCATGTAGACATGTTTCTTCAAGCTAAGTTACTTCAAAGTATAAATTCTTTCTAGTCGGTCCCAGTCCCTACATATTGCAAAAAATTGTTTTCATCATGACAATTTTAATAAATGGCCAACTTTTCACAGTTAAAATGCCCTCCTTCTCAACTACCAGATATTAATATTCAATTAAAAGAATTAACATTTATTTTTTATCACTATTTAAATACTGGGTTTATTATCCACTTAGCTGAAACTCTGTTCCAAATACTTGGTAAAGCAAAATACATAAATTAATTGAAATAAAATTTATTTTGAAAAGATACTTTGAAGTTTGGGATAAGGTCCTTGTGTTTGATTCATCTCACAGTATCCTGCTTAACAGCTTTACACTCAACCCCAGTTTCATGTCCATATCTGAAGAAACAGATGGAAAAATCCCACTTCATCCAAACAAAACTACAAAGCAACTAACACAGGTTTGTTCATATATTTATCAAGCAAGAGCATTGAGCACTTAAGCACCTTAACAGGCTTCTGATTTTTTGTGTCAGAAGTTTAATCAGAATCACCTGCTGTCTCCCTAACCCCAATCAACATTTTTCCCCAGAGCCATCCTTCCCTTTATCTGCTTACCGTGTCAGACATTTATCAAAAAAGTCAAAATGAAGAGGAGCCAGACATCATTAAACTGACCAGAGATATTCCTCTCCACCAGTTATGTCTCACAAGTCTCTTAATTTCTCACAGAGACCATGCATATAAGCTGTCAGTAAAACATACATTACAACAGCACTTCAACTGCTATCAACCAAGGTATTCACTTTATTGTGATCTAAATGCTTTTTTTCTATGAACTGGTCAAAGACAAAAATGAACAAAGGTGTTTTAATGTTTTAATGGTGGGTATGTGTTTGTCAAATGAATCAGATTACAGCATCTCTTAGCAACATTTTTGAACTTTTATTTCATCAGAACCACTTAGTCACAGTTTTGAAATTGCTAGAAATTTCACTCTGCTTCTTACTACTTTAGTTGTCATCATTTCACTTAAAAGCAAGTATCCCCAACAAACCAAGAACAAAAATAACAACAAAAATTCATATATCTAAAAATTATTGCTAGTTCTCTAAATGCACAAAAAATTCCAGCCCATCTGCAGACAACTTACTATAAAATGCAAGAATTAAATATAGATTCTGCAACCTAGGATTTCAGTGCTAATGGTGATTTGCTTACCTTCCCAGGTTTACCTTAACTCCAAAACCATTTATTATGCTGCATTGGAATCAAAGCACCTCATTTGTTCCAAGTTTATACATCAAAGGCTTGACTTTACTCAAATGTGCAGGTTTCAATTATCAAACCAAAAATAGCTCAAAAGTTCAAAGTAGAGAGATAACATTTAATTTCCATTTCTTGCAATCTTTGAGAGTCTTCAAGGTGACTGTTATGCACTTCAGTACCAGTCTGTAGAATGGGAGGCAGTTTCATTCTGCACATGTTTTTATCTTTTAAATTGTTGGCTTCTCACTGGCTTTTACTCACAGTCAACAGAGAAAACATACATGTCACTGAAATAGGAATACCCTTTCACATTGGAATGAAGCTTTTTCCAATTGCACAGATAATGATTTGACTATTTCAAATGTCAAGCAATAGTCACAAAAGTGCCCCAACACAACTTTAGATGTTCTATCTGAATGTACACAACTGAAAAGTTTCAAAAGCCAGGGCAGAAACAGTCTCAATGAACTGGAGACAACACAGACTATGCTCACTTAATATTCAAGAATATACGGCTGACCATGCTACAAAATCCAATTATATAAGTAAAAATCTGAACGCAACATGATTAACTTTGTATTTAACAATTATGTTTCTCAAAAATAGTCCTGTAGTCCTTGTAGTAGCAACCAAAAAGGCACAAAACAACTCAACACAGATTAGACAGAATACAAAATTTTTTGAAAGGCATTCTTAAAGCAAAATCCTAAAATAAAAGCTGTATTTTTTTGTTTTATAAAAAGGTACATACTTTCTTACCAGTTTCCTGATTGAAGTAAAGTTTCTGCATATGTAATGCCCATCTATGCTTAAAATCCTGACAGCACAACCTCCAGATATTACTATCAAATTACTTGGGAATTTTACGTGCACAGATTGCATTGTGGTCCAGTAGCATTTGTACCATCTAAACTCTCAGTAGCTATCTGTGAATCTTCCCTTCTAAGGTATAGATGTTTAGAGATAAAAGTAAGCACAGATCATTTCAGTGTTTAAAAGTAGTTTGCCAAAGCTAGTATTTAGTTGCTGTTTCAAAACCTTGGTTCATTTTTCATGTTGCCTATTACTCCTCTTCAAGACTGGTACGAAGTTCCCCTGACTGAACATACTACATTGGAATTACACAGGTTTCACAATTCAGAGGTTTAAATTTAGATATTTTAAAGTTAATAATATGAAAAACCTCACCCATAATATCAAACATGCATATACTTACATATGGAATGCAGGAAGCAAACAGTATTTGATATGAATTTACTGCTTAAATAATAGAATTCTATGGCCAGGCATTCTTAAAAACTGGCTGCCAAAAATGGTTAGATAAAGATATATAAACAAGAAGAATTGAAGTTTCTCCCTCCTATAATTCAATAATTAATGACATAATATAGCACAAAATTATATCTTAATCTGTTATTTGCTTCCTTCTGGCAGTATTAGGAAGGGTGTATTTTCATTTGGGAGGTGGGGAGGGATAATTCCTTGAAACTTATTTGAAGTTTCTACATTCGCAGAAAATGCAAAGAAAACAATATATTTTATATAGTTTGGGAGGAAACAATGATCATATACATATCTGAAACTATTTAAGAGTCTGTGAAAATTACAACCTTTTATATTAAATTTATGAAAGCATTGTGAATGCAATAGTGATATCCCATTTTATGCAATGCTAGTAAATAGTAGAGTTTGAATTGGAAGAACACTGTGTCATTCACCAATTCCAAAATTCAGCATTCTTCCCCTCACTGCTTTTGCACCACCCTAGAACAATTTTGTTAATCAGGTTTCAATGACACCAGTGGAAGAATCTGGAAGTCACTATACAGTGTAAAACACTTATCCTGATAATTTGGAATCCAAAACAGCAGTCTAATTCAACACAGACTGTGCAGCTTCCTTAAGAAGTGATGCAGCTTTGTCCAGTTCTTGTTCTGTTTGTTCCACCGTTATCACTACTCGAATACTAGAAAAAGAAAACCAGAACATACACAGTAAACTTTACTCCTAGCCTTCAGCTTTAGAATTGTTTCATACTAATTTCAACACATTAAATCACCATCTGTAGGGGAATTACTATGAATTCAAATTCAACCAGAAACCAGATATAAGACTAAACAGAAGTGGTCACTTCTGTTGTGAAAGACTACTTTTCTGTGCCCCTTTGCCTTCCCGCCATACACACTGCCAAAATCTGTTATCTTTTTTACCTACAGAGGTGCAGCTCATGGAAATGTGCTGATCCTCGAGATTCAGGTAGTTTTGATACAGTTATTTCATGGTATTAGCAACCTGTAAGAGTCACTGAAAATATACCTCAAAATGGAGCCTGTACCATTTTTCAGAGGGACTACTATTCAATCAAGTCTACCAAACAAAACCCCATCACTGCTTAAAAAGAGATGGAGAGCCATATCCAATAAAAATTAAGTAACACATTGACTTTCTTCTAACCTGGGTGGAGGAAGACATTTTTCTTCTCTCTCCAGATAGCGGGCCTGTGTTAATGCAATACCACTATTCATGCACTACAAATAAAGAAAAGAAATACAGCAGTTGTCAACCTGGGAATTTCTGATGGCATATTCTTTTGATCACCAAATACATATAACTAACTTTTATTAAGCTAGTGTCAAGATAACTGCAAGTTCTTTCCCAAATGGAGGTTTGGAAGGTTGTGCAAAATCATCTCTAATTTCAATACAGCATTAGCACAGTTTAGGGTGCAGTGTCTTTAGTTTTCACCTTCACGTAATCAGGTAAACATAATGTATTAAGCAGGCCATTAAATCATATTTACACATCTTTTCAAGGAAATTAACTTCAGAATTTCTTTTTGTTCTGTAGTCTTATTTACCTTCCACCTGATATATAAAACTTTCCATCAATCTTTACCTCTTCACGTGGGAGAAAGAGAACCAATGTCTATTGAAGAAGGAAAAAATACTACACAAAGAATATGAGATTCTTCACTAAAAAATGCAAGTTCACGACTCAAAGAAGCAAAGTTCGACCTTAAACGGTTAAAATGCACCTCCAGAACACTGTTCTTATTAACATTATGGAAGTCGTCTAAGCAACCGTTTTATGTACAAATTTGAGCTTTCAAGTAGGTAACAGGAAATAACTATTTCCTGAAGTAAAAGGTCTAATTTTCAATCCAGTGCTACCTAAGTAACTAGACCTAACTAATGGCAGCAAGAAATGGTTAGAAGATGATCTTTAACTGAGCCATATAATCAGCAAAGAAACCACATTTCTTGCAGCACTCCTGCAAGATATGTCTACAAGTTACCCAACAAACCTACCTACCCTTCCCTCATTATTAACACCCGAAGGCAATGATACATTTTAATTACCATGGGGGCACTTACATAATCCACAACTCTTTTGAGTAACTTCACATCATTTTCTCGAGATCCATAGCTCTCCTCCAACTGCAAGTGCAGTGCTGGAGAAAAACATTCTCCCACTACTTTTAAGCCAGAAATCCTAGAACAAATAAAAAGCCTTTGATGTGCATCCTACTTGAAGACATATGTTGAAATTCTAGATAGTGTTTCCCTTTTCTAGGTAGCAAGTGAGAAAAGATAGATATTTCACTTTACTGATACTAATGCAGACAAAACATACATGCATTTCAGCTTGCAATACATAAAGATTACAAAAGTTATCAAGCAAATGTCTTTCCTAAGGAGTTTCAGTAAGCTTGTGTAATAATAGATGCTTATCCTTTTGCAAAAAGGATTAATAATTCAGAAATTCTTAAAATGTCCTTATGAAAATGTAAGAGAAATGTTTCTGTTAGGCCTGTATGTTGCTGATAAAAATCCAGCTAGCTAGGTCAAGTCTTTGGAGTCTACATTAAAGAAACAAGTAATAACAAATCTTTTTATCCACTTACAGGATAAGAAGGAACAACGGTTTTGTTGGGGGTTTTGGCAAGATTTCTGATTTTAAATTATTTCATGTAGAAAATCTTTACAGCATCATCTGTCACTTAGTCAGAAGCTCCTCTAAAATCAGTTATATGACTAGAATTGTTCCCTCATCTGTATATAGAAACAGTTGTTAACTGGGTTCCTAGAATTTAACTGAATGACTGACATTTGACTGTCATTTTCATAACACGTCATACATATTCAGGACTGAGTTATTCCCATCCAAAAATCTGTATCCAATATCTAAGCAAGACCTCTCGTCTCCTAAAGTAACAGGTCACATAAACTCATATGAACCATCAGGTGTAATTTTGATTTCTGGGCTTTGATAAGCTTGCCTAACACACACTTTTAAGAAAATCAGGCTCATGTGATGGTAGTATCATTCCAAAGAAATTAGTATGCATTAGAGATTTTGTATGAGCATTTTTAAAGGTTATTGGTTTCTGTAATATACAACAGAAAATTGTGGAGGAAGAAGAATTGAAAAATACGATTGCATAATTACTGCACATCAAGCGATTGTTGAATAGTCACAGTAATTTCTGTATCTTTTAATAATCAAAACATGTCAGAAAAAAAAGCTGTTAGTCAGTATAGCCATCTTTTAAAACAGCATAGTGTTAGGAAATTTTGAACCTTATATCTCAGATAAATTCTAGCAATTTTCTGTGTGCCTCCAGAACAATGAGTACTTTATTACTATTTAACATTCAAGTCAGATATGTAGGAACAACATCCTATTCAAGGAGACAGAAAAGCACATTGAGTTGTCTGAAAAAGTATCTGCTAAGCTTCATTCCTAATGCTTTCATTTAGAAAATTTTCAAAGTGCTTATCAACACTTAGTGTCATTGAGACCAATCATACTCTGCTAAACACTTAACTGTGTAAGAGCTTGCAGACATTCTCACTAGCATTAAGGTATATTCTCATTTCAAAACCTGTAAAAGGTTTTAAAACCTTGGACTCTTTTTAGTAGTATAACAGAGACAGTGGGGAAAGGATAATTTTCTTCCTTTAATACATTCATAATTGAGTGTACATATGCCAGTCTAAGCATCTACAAAACCAGAAAGAGATTTGGGCAAGAAGAGATTTTAAAGTAGGCATTATAAAGGCATAACCAAACAAAAGCCAAAAAAGCCCCAAACCCACACTTACCCCTGTAAAGCTTTGTGAATTCGTTCGCATTTAGCCCGGAGAGTCTGAAAAATATCTACACACAAAAATCAACAACAAAACAAAACAATACAAAAAAAACCCCCAATACAAAACAGGAAAAAAAGAAAAGGCTTGGATTTCCTGTTTGTGCTTCACATTTCTCTAAGATTTCAAATATAGCACTTGGAATAAAGCTATGTATGTCTACTGAATTACTAAGTCTCTTCACTACTCTTCTTGATGTTCCCAATTCCCACTTCTTCCAGCAAAAGACAGGCTTTTAAGTCCTGACAAATACACCAGTTCCCTTTATCTCATTACTCCAACTGCACTGGTTCATGATCATATGGAAGGGATGACCCAAACACATTGTAATGGGATTGAAATGGCAAGCCCAATTTATAAATATCCATAAATATCTATTGCCATGCAGACTCTGCTCATTGATCCTTTCCTCAATTCACTGCAAATTCTTAAAGAGGAAACTGACTCCTGGATCTGCCAACCATGGCCCTTTTCCTTGGTGAAGGGTAACCCTCCATTAGACCTAAGAGTCCTGTAACTTACTCTTAATGTTTTTCTTGATTCTATTTCACTTTAGAGGACTGAGCATGGGCTACCCAGCAATTTTTATTTATTTCCGACAAATTAAATACTGCAATTGAAGGTTAAAACCAAATATACACAATTCGGCCAATTTTGTCCTCAGGTGCCTCTCAGCCTCTCCACTTCCTGAGAAAAAAAAAAAACCCCACAAAATTCTTTGCCAAGTGGTCTAGTGGCTGGGATTTGGCACTGTTGTGGCCTGGGTTCAATTCCTGGTCAGGAAAAAGATTTTTCAAGGCCAGGTTGGATGGGACACCTGGTCTAGGTGTCCCTGCCTATGGCAAGGATGTTGGAACTAGATGATCTTTAGGGCTTTTATAGTTGACTCCTATAGCAGATATTTCTGTCTGTCAACCTTATACAAATGTTTGTATTTGGTCCTTCCAAAATCACAGGCAGTTTGCACCCTAACCATTCCTGAGATTCTTGCCTGAATGTTAAACTGGAGAAGAAAAAAAACGAATTATGTAGTGCTAGTGGAAAGGAGTTGTTCAGTCCTGAGGAAATACATTACCATTTGTTTCTATTTAACCTTCTCTTCTTCCATTTGTGTTGAAGGAATATGTTTTTAAGGAAGAAACATATCTAAAAAAACTAAAAAGCGGAATAAAAATTGCTTACTTGCTTTTTAAAAAACATCTGTGTGCTTCTTAGCCTCATCTAACTTGCTTATTTTCAGCTGTAAGAAGGAAAAGGAAGGAAACGCAGAAGAAGAAAAGCAGAGTGGGAAATAACATGAAGAAAAAAGTATGCATTTAAAATTAATTAGCAAAAAAATAAAGGAGGACATAAAAGAAAAAGGTGAGGAATCAAAGTAGGGAGAAGTATGAGTTATTAGTTTGGGGAGAAGAAAGACTGAAGAATAACATTTTCCTGAAATAAGTACCTGGATTATCTTCCATAATATTCAGAGCCTCAATAGCAGCAGCAGCTAACAAAGGGGGTAAGGATGCAGAAAAGCAATAACCTTGACCAGACAATCTCTGTGGGTAAAAAGGAAAAAAAAAAAGGAAAGAAAAAATTTTTGTTTATAGCAGTGCAGACAACGTTTCAAAAGTTAATTCATGTACATGTAAACAGCGTCTCCTCCACAACTACAGGTACATGTAAGGATTTAAAAGTAAGTCTTCGATTTATCTATTTCATAGAACCAGACAGTTTCTGTATAGAATCAAATACTGCATCTATACCATAATACTACTTGCAAATTGATACTAATAACTAACTCTCATTTATAAGTAAGTAATCGTGCCAGACCATTTGAAATAAGATCTACCTTACCTGATGGTCAATAATAAAAGATCTTCCACAGCAAAATCCTCCAATAGAAGCCAGTGAATTTTCCATGTTTGCACTAATAAGATCTATATCATCAATCTGTCAGTTAAATCAACAAATTATTAAAAAATGCTTTTGATTACATCAAGACTATTTATAAGTCAATCTGCTAGAGAGATATCATTTCATATTACCATGAATAGTAGAGAAGATCCAGCAAACTATCACATAAAAGAGTGAAGGCACAACTGAAATAATAATTTTAAGCAATAGAAAAAGGACTTTTAGAAATTGAGATTTATAGATCTGTAAATAAGTTCCATATGATCTCTCTCTTCCAGGCATTGCAATGTGAAGAATACAAACAGATAAATTATTTAGATAATGGTGACAATTTCACAAAACACTTAGTGTGGCAGTGTCCTTTAAGAATATAAGTAGTGCCACTGTAATCAGTAGGAGGTTGAATATGATCAAAAGTAAGCATAAACCTAATTAAAATAGAGTCTGAACATTAAAGACACAGTTGTCTTATTTCACTTGTTAATTACATATATTTTCCTTTGCCAGGCTCTGAAAGATTTTGTCTGTAAATTAATTTAATGCAGAAGTCAATTAATTGGAAACTAATTTAACATAGAACTCAATTAATCAGATGGTAGTTGGCAAGTATCACAGTAACACTGTCTGTTTCCTTTTCTAAATTAATTTTCTCTTTTCCATGTTTGGTATTAAGTGAAAACAATAGGACAAAGGGCAAGACAGAATGAATTATCAGAATTTGCTTTTTCATTTCCAAGCTGAATTCAGACACTGTCAGAATACAGAGATGCTCCACACTAGAACACTGGCAAACAAAGCGCACTCCTTCCCTCCCCTTTGCTCAGGGGCCTGTGGTAGCAAGCAAGTGCAAAGATACCATTTTGGATTTCCAAAGTACTCCTCATCTGCATAACCACCACAAAAAGTAGACTCTTGAAAAAATAGTTTGCCTTAATCTGCTGGTTTTATTTTATTTTTCCCCACTGGAGTTAATGGCAATAGTAATAGAGCAAAATAGGATGGCTAAACACTGCAAAGGTTTTTTTTTTATCTGCTCCTAGATCTCAAGTATTTCTGTGTCAGAGTGACACTTTTAGCTGTATGTGGCTTGAAAAGACAGTACACATTATCTCAGTGAGTGTCCAAAATAGGATATAATTATGCACTGTTAAAATTCTTTTGTTATCTTTGTCACTAAAGATAAGTAAAACTATTTCAAGTAAGCACATGAAAGAGTGTCAAGACTTGAAAGCTTTAAGACTGATAAAGCAAAAAACCTATATATAAATTTCTACTATACACTACCAAACACTGTTAATGCCACAGGTATTAGAAAACAATTGCACAACTTGCTTTTGTACAAATCTCTCATTCACAACAAGTAAGTACCTACATTTATTCCAAAGTGTTCAGTAATTCCTCTTCCATGTTCTCCAAGGACTCCAAAGGAAAGGCTCTCCTCCAAAAATATTCTAACTTTGTACTTGTACTTCAATTTTATCTAAAACGAAGAAAATTACATAGAATACAAGTCAGAACTTGGTAACAAAATGCATGGGGAATATAAGGTAAAGAAAGACAAGGACAGTATTCTGAATATTGAGTAAAAGTCAGTTTTAGAGTTGTGTTCTTTTATTAAGACATTTTAAATGCCTTCAAAGTTATCCCACCATGTAACACTAGTGCAAATTTCGTAAGTGTTCATATATAAAAAAAAACCTTTTTTTCAATAGGATCTCAAGTACTTTCAAGATACTGATTTTTCACACCATTTCTTCCAACATGTACTAGAACAGAGCCTGCACAAAAAAAACATTTAAACCTGAATAGCAAATGTTTTCCTTGGAGTCACCATTTCTGACAGTTGTGTCAAGGCTTCTTTGAAATTTCTTTTTTTTTTTTCTTTTTTTTTAGATATAACCCAGTTTAACGACCTAGTATCATACAGTGTAGCTGAAAATACAGTGTATTTTACAGGATAAAAACTAAGACCTTAATCTGATATTCATCTTTAAGTCTCAATAGCTTCAGAATCCTAAACAGAAATTTCTAAACAAGGTAAGATTTGGAATCACCATTTCATGAATATATGAGAGAGCAGGATGGTAAACAAAAAATCTGCATAGAGAGATTTTCTACGTAGGCTTAATTACACAATACTATTATTTCATTAGCTACATGCTTTCATATGCAGTTCAAAAGGCAATCTAAAACCACTTACCAACTCTGGAAGAGGGCAAATGTCTCCTGTGTTCATATACAATCCTTCCACTACAATAAACCTTCGAGTTACACGGGCCTTGCGAGGATTCTTCAGAGGAAGATATGGTTTTAGTTTCTATCAATTGTTACTAACAAGCAAAAGTCTAACCATTTTTTTGATAGGGAGGATTTTTCTGAAGGCAATGGCCTCTTTTTCAAATAAACTTTTACTTTAGTTTAAACATAGTATTTTTCATCTGTAACAAAAGTTGAAATGTCTCATTGGACTACTTTTGCCTTTTATTTTATTTATTTTGTAATAATTTCAAAGCTTTTGACTTCTACACGATTTAAGATGCCTTGTTTTGCAACAAATCAGAACCAATTCATTTGAACTTTATGAATAAAATACAAATTACAGAACAAATACTACAAATCTTGGTCCCTATTTTACTCATCATTAGTGTAGGCATTTAGAAGACTTTTCAACAAGTGGTTTGAGCACCAGGATCCACAATGCATTACAAACTTCTTACAAGCAGTGTCTTCATAAAAGACAATGCAAAAGTATTCCTAAGACTCAAGTTACAAAGTTCTTGTCTGATTTCTGGATACAGTATATGCCATTAAAATATCTTTCACTTGTTTCTGCTTAAACTTCAATTGGTATAATTCGAGTTTTGCTGCTTTAAAATGCCATTCCCCTATTATTTACTTTAAACCTTATTGATATTTTCGGATCAAGGATATTAAATCACGCTTCTTGCATTTTTCGTTTCTTGCAAAAAGATGCAGACACTCTTCTGTGTGGTAGGCAGCCAACTAGTCACAGTCTGCTCCACAGGCTGTACCAACTCTAATGGTATGACCTACCCTTTTCTAGTCAGTAAGTCTTAACTCTACACACATGGTCTATATTAAGCTCTTGCCCACCAACTTTATGTTCACATTCAGCTAATTACATTAAAAAACTTTAACCTTGTAGCTAATTCAAAGCACTCTGCTCTAGCAAACCAAATGTGTTACACAAATTAGTCTGAAAACCACACCTATAAACTCATGTAAAGATTATCTGACAAAATGTATTTTCCATGAAGGTATGCTAACTAGTACGCTATCTATAAATTTGTCATTAATCAGATTCATTACTGATTTACACTGATGTTAAGCTGATTGACAGTTTATCTACTTTACTGTTTCTATGTCTTATCACAATATCAGCTTTCTTTTGATTGTAACTTGCCCGCTGTGAACAAACAACATAATCATGATAGCTACTCAGTTAATTCTTTTAAAACTTATTTAATCAAGTTATCTGTCCTTTCTGATCCTGATCTTAGTAACTGCTTTTGGACATCCTTTTGCATTGTCAGAATGAGAAGCAAGCCATCAAACTTACATTTCTGAGAGGGACATCTTAAGAGTTGAATGCAAGACTGGGGAAGACTAAGAAAAAAATCAACCATATTTCATATATAAACTAAAGGGTCAGGATTAGTACTTTTTCTGTTTATTTTACAGTGTGGCATTCGAAGTGCTAATTAACTTGCCAGATTTATTAGGTAAATACAATTACATAAATTTCTCAAAGAACCAAAAAAAAAGCTCTGTAATAGTACTGAAAGAAAAAAACCCCCACTATCTCACTTCAGTCATCTGCCCATAAAGATGCTACTAGTGCCTGTAAGCTCAATTCTAGGGGTTAAGCAGACAAATGCAAATAAACATTTTGTTTTCTAAATTATCTTCATTATATAAGCAACATTAAATGTTCAATAGAGAGTTATGAAAACCAAGTAACTGCCTATAAGCATCGCATCCATTCACAACCCAGTAAAAAAAAAGTGGGAGAGGTGACACAAAAGAGCACAAATATTTCTTCAAAGGAATGGTACCTTTTGATCTTCAGTCTCTTGTTCTTTCAACAGTCGTTCAAGATCAGCCATATCATTATGCTTAAATAACTTGATGTTACTACGAGATGCTTGTAATCCCTTCTGAATAGCAAAGCAGGCAGCTTCATCTCTGTAAATACAGCAAACCCTTCTAAGTTTGTTAAACACAGTGCAATTATTCAAAGAAAGGTGGCTATTAGGACTGTCTTTCTTTTGAGCAGTTCTTTGTAGTTAGATGTAGACAGAACCAGATGTTTTAAAGAATGTTTTATTTACATTTTCAAAATTAATTTCAAAGCTTCCCAATTTTACTATGTATTACAGCCACTAAAAGCAAGCCAACAGGTTTTTTTCTTGAAGTGTACACCAGTCCTTTTGTTTGTATGTGACAGCAGTTTGAGCACAGCATTCCGTGGATCAGGTACACCACTACGTTAATCATCCCAGAAACCTCTCACTACATTTGCTCTGTATTGTAGAAAAAAAGCACGAAGATGTGCCTGTAACATTTATTGTAGTCCTCCAAACACCCAAAACCTCAATTTTAATATCCTTTGAGAAATAATATCTCCATGTCCACAGAACTATCCCCCATTTTTAAGACTTGGAACAGCAAATTTCCAGGTATGATGGGGTATGCAATTTCACAGCTGTTTAGGTCAACTAATCTTGTAAAAGTGGCAACTAAATCAAACCTCCTGCACATGCTAAATGCAGTGATTTCAACCAAGTTGTTTTCAAATATAGTGAGATCATTTGCCAGTGAGAACCTGAAACACTATGAAATAACTAAATCCAGGATACACTGGCATCCTTGAGTAGTTTGCACAGTCCTATCATTTGTCTCAAAAATGCCGATCCAGAAAATAATAAAAGAAAACCAAAACACATGATTAAATTTATGAAAGAACATCTGTAAAGAAGTCAGACAGGCTGCAAGCCTTACACTGAGAAAGCAGAGCATCGAAGAGAGATTTTGGCAGACAAATACAAAAGCATCACTGTTATAGCTTAACCACAGCAGGCACCTGAGCCCCACATTGATGCTCAGTCACTACTCCCATGGAGAAAATATTAAACATTTGCATATCACAGAACCACTGTGGTTATTAAAGATCTAAGGTACTAAAAGAATCAGAAGACTTAAGAAAAATCCATCAAATCCTACTAAATTCAAACCCTCTTTTTTGGCTCGGAAAGTTGCGTATTGTTACATTCTTTCTCCTGGGTTTTGAATCTTTCCTAAACAAATTACAACTGGCTGTTCTCAGGGACCAGATACCAGGCCTGCAAAATCATTTATTTGATTGTGCATAGCTATTCTTCTGTTATTTTAATATGTACCAATCCAACTAATCCATTGCAAATAGGCATGAGGGGAACAACTGTCCTGGAAGAAAGGTGAAGAGCCAGCCATAAACAGGAGAAAAACAAGAATGACTATACAGTTTATTAAGAAGAAAATCAGGTATTAGAATTACATTAGTTTTTGAATGCACAAGTTATTTTGCTTCTTTTGCAGCTGAGTGCCCAAGTCTGTGCTTTCATGATGGAAGAAGTAACTGATTTCTAATATTCAGCAAAGATATTTGAACTTTGTACTATATAAAACTTAATTAGAACCAGCAATATTTTTAAATGTTCAACTTAATATGGCTAGCAATCATGAAAAAGAAAAATTGAACGGAAAACCATTTAATCTGGAATTTCCCAAGTAGGAAACAATACTTACACAAACACAATGTCCCCTCTTTTTGAATATGCAGGGATAGCACTGGCAATTGTTGCAAATCCATATGAGTATATAATAGCTTCCTCTGTCCTCATGAATTTTGCTAGCCGTTCTTCTAATTCTAAGTGCACATCTATTTGAGAGAAAAATCAAAAAGATCTCAGATAGCTAATTTGTTTTCTTATCAGAAAGACCAGGAATGCTTTTAGCAATTATCTAATTGAAGCAAAGAGAACATTGTTTGTAGGAAGAGTATTAAAATAAGTAACTTCCCCAACCCCAGTTGCAACCAATCCAGTTTCACTTACACTCAAAAGTAACCTGTTATTAATCACAAGTTTTGACAGATCTGAAAATATTTCTGCAACATGTTTCTCTAATGTTCTTATGCAATAGTTATTAAAATCTACTTGTGATTAGACCACAAGTAAATGATGCAGTGTTCTTGGACTATGACTAGAGAGCACAGTTCCTACAGTCAGAAAACAAATTATGTAATTTATAGCAATTAATGAGGTCCTGTTGGAAGACTGTCCGTTCTTCCAAGATGATGCTTCCTACTACTTAAGCACAGCTATCATTATAACAGAAAACTGCTTTTGTCAGACTGCAAATCACAAACCATGTGCTGAACACACTTTAGCCCATTGAAAAGGTCACACATCCAAGTCAGAGAGTATTCACCCAATCACACACACGAGCATCTCCCAAATCAAACTGGTCAGTGACCCATGTCAAAAATGAAAATATTAAAAAAGGTAATCCACAACATTGGTGGATTACCCTTTGGTGGATCCACATGGTGAGTGGATTGTTGCTGCAGAAAGGTAACCACAGCATTACGTATTCTGCCTAAGCAGAATAATCTGTATCAGACAAACTATTATTTTCATTGTCTAATTCTTTTGTCACTATCTGCTTCTGCTAGCAATAGTCAGGAAATTATGTCTTTCATCAACTGGAAATAAATAAAGGTTAAAAGGCAACTAAAAATCGTTACTGTGCGACTTGAAAGATCACCACTGGCCAAGTGTTACCTTTTTGCAATTATTGGAAGTTAATTGAAACTAAAATCAAATAAAGCAACATCAGTTATACTTACAGATTCTTCCAATAGTCTGTGGGGCACAGTTATGTCAGTGTTGCTCTTTCTGACCAGACACCAACAGCAAGGGTGCAGAAAGAAGGGGTACCATAAAAATCTCAACTTTGCCATACTACACATATCTAGCACAATCTTCCCCCAAAAGGACACAACCATTTGATTTATGGTTTGAAGGTATTTCTTCAAACAACAGCTTCCCAATCACAGTCAAGAGCAATTTTATCCATTGCCTACAAAATATAAATTTTCACCAAACCTTTCCTAATGTTTGCCTGAGCATCAAAAAATAGAATAGAAAGGAATTGGCTTCCCCACTGCTTTGAAATGAAAACAGTTTCATCACTCATAATTTGGAAGTTTCTTTTGCACCCTATCACTTTGATCCTGCTCCACTGGATATACCAAGCAGAGATGTTCAAACAGCCTTTTTTCTCCAAAGACTTCAGAGGAAAGATAATGACTGGATTTATCTCATTTACATTCTGATTGAGACTGTAAATAGTTCTTTTTCAGAATCTTTGTGGCTTTTTCTTCATTGTTAAATGGATTTCAGGATCAATGAAACAATCCTCAATCAGGCTTCCAAACAGATGGGATGACCTTTGATTTACTGAATGAAAAACCCAACAAAAATCAGCAATAACCAAAAAATCAAAAAACAGACTGGCCACGTAGCACTTAAAACACGCAATATAAACAACATTCAGTCCAAAATGTTTCTTTTTGAAGCCCTGTCAGTAGAGAATAATAAATTACTGAAAATAAGGACTGAAATACTATTTTTGAGTGGTCAGCTATTGATACCTAATAGGGAAAAATATTTTGAGTGTAAAAGACCACTTCCATAATTTAACTGGAAAAGAGGACAAGACCATCACAGTTCAAAATCAGAACTTTCATCCTTCTCGCTGAGCTTTATTTAGCAACAACCACCACCTACACTAAGAAAGGTCAAGGTAAAAAACATTGGGCAGAACAAATACTGTCAGCAAGAGCAGCTAATGAATATATTCAGATTTGTGCTGTGGAAAAAGGTTTTACAAGCCTAAGTAAATTTTTTCAAGGGCAAGAACACATAACTTCAAAATGGCACACATTTGACATCTCCACATAAGGGAATGAATGCTTTGTGTAACTGAGAGGTTGAAAAGTGTTAAGTCAATATTCAGGTTTCACTGTGATAAAATCAGAATACTATCTGACTCTTCTTTATTGCAGTGATTTGCTTTAGTCTGGTTACACCACTTGGATTAGCCTAGCTTAACAGAAAACTGCAAACACTACCTAATGGACATTTGCACAGAGGAAGACAAGACTGGAACAGCTTCCTATGCAATTATGAAACATTAATAAAGCTAATATTGTTAATAACTGTTACAAAATGCCTGTTTAGTGCCTAGCATATGCTCTCATGCAAGTCAAAAACAGAGTAAGTGAGAATTATGGAGAAAATACCCACAAATATTCAGGCATTTGTCAAATATACAAGTATTTCACGCTCATTATGGGATAAAGACACAGATACATTTTTCAGGGATACTACACAAAGTAAAAATGTCTTATAAGGGACTTCTTAAATCTCTTAATTACCTTCAAAGTGGCATAGATAGGAAGAACCAAGTCTCCATTCAAATTAAATTCTAACACAATATCTACATTTCAAATACAGAGATCTCTTATATTGATATGAAGAATCAGCCCCTAAGAGAGGATAAATCTGAGCAGTAACAATCAACCACCATCATTTAAATTCTACACAGTTAAGCAAGAGAAAACTTCATATAGTTCTGCACATTTACTGAAGTCACAGCACATGGCAAATTGTGTGAGAAGTTTAAGGCACACAATGATGCAAGAAGTGCCTCTTCTCAGAGATTCATAATCCTGCCACACTCCAGTGTTTCATGTCAGGTGAAAATAGGAAGACATTTTCAGACTGAGCAAGCAAAGCAGAAGTTTGTCCATCATTTTAAACGAAGTCTCCATTACTTTATCTTCTGTAAAAGATGGTATCTCAAATGGACAAGTATAACAGCACTTCTTCTCTCGTGATGTCATGCAGCAATATCACAGATTAGATCCCCTGCCTTGTGAAATGGAGCACTTACAAAAATTCAGAAGCCAATAAATAGCAAAAGCTATACAGTTTACACCTTAGGACTAAACCTCCAAAGAGCGCAGGAAACAATCCAAAGAATCTCTCACTTACCAGAAAAATCGAATTTAACCAGTCTGTTTCAAACAATTACAAGAAACAAACAAAGTGAAAGACTTCACAAAATTTAAAATTTCAAATCAGCTTGGACTCAAAAGGTTATTATTATTCCACAAGTTTTTTTGAGCATTTCAGCTTTTTGGAAGGGAGGGGAAGAAGCCTGTATCAATTCCAACAGACCACTGCTGAACTGTGATCGCTGAGAGAATCTAGGTTCCTAAAAGCTCTTTCCATACTAATCAGTGGGCTACCAGCACATTCCCTAGAAAAGAATTACAGTTCTAAGCTAATGACCAATGTCTAACATTAGTATCAAAGACTCAACCCTGTTCTGATATATAGACTCCTTCTATAGGTACAGCAACTGGTTCATCACTTACAGGACTATCTTCATTAACCAAGACAAGTTCAAGTTAGTCTTGAATTTGAGTCAGGGCTACAGGAAGCTAACTCTATGAAATAATTTGATTATAGACACCCTCTGAATTCCATTGCCTCTGGAAAGTTCCCAAAACCAGATGATGGTTTTAGCCTGTAACTGTGCAGCTATTTAGGTACTACTCTTTGTTTACATGCAGTATTTCAAAATATAGATGCCTATAAAGAACTATTTCCACAGCCTGATATTTAAGAACACCCTACTTCTTAAACAGAATGAAAAAAAACCCTACCTTAGTAACACCTGCTCACGTCATAAAATCTCTCAATTACAACATTAAGGTTATCAGTACTCGAAAACTTTATTCCAACTACAGCATTAGATAAATGTAACTAACAATCTTTATCACAGAAATCAGACTGCCCCCTTGTGGTCCAATTAGAAACTTTAATTTACACTTACATTCACCATGCATTATCAAGTTTTAATAGTTTTATTTTCTCTTTCTACTATGGTGACCAGAACTAAAACAGATTATAAACTTTGCAATTCTCCTCCAAAACCCACATTAGAAAGAGTAGGAAAATAGATAAAATTATAAGAAACAAAGCTAGGAACAATAAACGCTATCAATCCTGAATAATTACAGTAAAATGTGTGTTAAGAGGATAACTATTCTTCAGAGCAACAGAAGTAACTTTTTGCTTATATGTAGGACTATTTTGGCTGGCTTACCAAACTAGTCTGAGCACCTTTAAAGGCAGATCAAAGGAAGTTACTCACCAAAAGTACCATAGAATCCTCTAGGTCCACAAGTGCCAACACCATATTTCTTCAGAGATGCCTGGGCTGCACTCTTTAACAGAGAAGAATTACATTAAATATTCCTACATTAGTTCTGTAACTCTTCTACACACTTCACATCGACAGTTTTACACTAAAGTACACAGATGAGTTTTTGTATCATGTAACATGACCTGCTTCACAGAAAGTATAATCATGTACTGATTTCTATGAACTAGTATCACACCAGAAGTATTTTAGACAAGTGTTGCAGCATCATTCATTTTATTCTAATACTTAAGGACATTAAATACTAATCCAATTTGATAATCAGCTAGGTATGCAGTAAGTACATCAGATTAAACTTCAGTAAAAATACAAACTTGAATAGCACAATGTTATGAGATTTATAATCTTCCTTCCTGCTTTAGAAGTATATGTTATTGATTAAGTTCATGCTTTCTGAAGTTATTCTTTATGCCAAGATAACTACAAAATAAAAGAGAAATAATGACACAAATGGAGTAACTGGAAGAACTCACCTTAACCTTTTCATTATTCAAAAGTCCAAGAAAGTTAAATGATGCAAAGTTTATACATTCCTTGCCATTAACCGTGATTATATGGGTAGGAGGACTGAAAAAAAATTACAGTTCTATTGTTATGAATGAACAGTACAGTACAGTAGTTTGGTCTTTCAACAATAGAAGGCACACTGATTTTTCAAGATTCCCTGTTTCTACTTTGTGTTTTGCTGCTGCCGATCAGTATTTAAGTTCAGTGTCAAGTCACAAATATACTGTACTATACTCAACAAAACCTATATTCCTGTAATTTAATAAAGAAGCTGTAAATACTTTCTTGAGATATTTCATAATTTGTTGTTCAAAACTTAATTCATAGAGAGATGATCCATGAAGAGGTTAAAAAAAGTTTTCCTTTTAAATCAAATGGGGCTGCTCAAACGTCAAATGCCTGTGCACAATTGTTCCAAATCTGGTGGCTGACAATACTTCAGTGGGTACATTTGGTGTGCAAAGCAAACAAATTTTTAAGCTATATGCTGCAAGTTAAGAAAAACACTGAACTGCTTAAACTTCACTTAAAAAAACTCCATGATTTTGTACTATATCTGTTCACTTGAAAAAACTGAGCATATGTTGCTTCAACTAAGCAGTTGCAAAAGTTTACTAAACAGCTTTGGAAAGCTTTCTACTAACACAGTGCATGTGCTGAGCATCTTCTGAATGCTGAACCTTCCCCATAAAGGAGCTGTCCTGCATTACTGTGGTGCATCTTCTGCACAGTAGTAGCATTATAGAAACGTTCAGAAAACTGTCTTGGGGAACTGACTGCCATTAAAAACATACCTGGATCTGTTCCTCCATCTAGTTCATCAGTGAGCTGTACCAAAGTCACTATTAAGTGAAATACCTACTTAGTTTCAGATATTCACCAGAGCAGACCTACACCTATGTATTTTGTCACTAACATGAGATTCAGTATATTCCCAGCATACTATCAAGTCTGGTAAATTTACAGCAATTTGCCTCACAGCTCCACCTCTCAAACCCAGAGAATACACTAATGTTCACCAACAACTTGGCCCTTACAAAGCTGCAGCCCTCATGAAAACTTGGCCACACTTTGCTATAGTTATTTTACCCACACTTCTAAAGAAACCATTGTGATTAGGTAGAAAGTATCAACAAAAAAGCTTATTTCAGTGAATAATTACAGCCAAAACATGGGTGCTGGCCACATCATAAAACCTGCCTTGCAACATCAAAAACAATAAGTCTTTGCAAAAGGAAAACCCTGAAACACATCAGTTTTTCACCTTTTCATGTATCTCCCTTCCCCTAGTATAACAGTTATCAATGTTAGGGATAACAGTTATGAGATACTGAGTGATGCAGTTTAAACTTTATGTAAAAATATAATTTCCAGCTATATTCAAAGAACTTGCAAGCAAATCCTTAAGAAATTGCATTTTGCAGTTGTACTGTTCTAAGAAATAATTTACATTTCCCAAGCGAGATCTTGCACAACTAAGCTATCTTGCATAGATTAGTTCACAGAAGAGGTACTACAAGAAGTAACTAATTTCTGGATTATGAAAGCTGTTGAGGGTACCTTCTTCACTACTAGTTCAAGATGGATCACTTTTTTGGTTTGGACATGTTTTTGGCTTGCTCATCATTTGGCAACGTTACTCAATTATGCAAGTGTTCAGCAGAAAAGGGAATACTAACACAGGGCACCAACTGTGTGGCATTACTAATGGAGGAGGAAATCTGCCTCACACACACACACTGGGCCAAAATTTTTACTAACATACTTAGCTTTTCTGAAGTAGTTATGCATTTTTAAAACCCACACACAATATTACTTAGATAAGTGAGTGTGGTGAGGCACTGGAATGGCTTGTCCCTGGAAGCTGTGGATGCTCCATCCATTAATGTGTTCAAGACCAGGCAAGATGGGGCTTGAAGCAACCTGGTCTAGTGGAAGGTGTCCAAATGGCAAGGAGTTGAAATGAGATGCTCTAATGCTGCTGGAATGCTGGAGGTGCAGAAAGAAGAGCCAGAGACAGCTGTGTCCAAGTTCAGAGGAAAGGAAGGAAGGGGGCAAGACCCACCTTCTTTTATTTCTTATATACCCCTTTAGAAATCACTAGTCATTGGAGGAAATCAGTTCTTCCTCCTTCAACTACAATGGTCAAGGAAAATGTCCATCAAAGATTTGTGTCCATGGGAAAGGAATGCAATTGATAAGATAGTTCTACAATAACATGGCTATGTTTACAGAACAATAACCTTGAGAACTAGCTAGTATGGAACTAGTTATTTTTAACAGCCAAGAGCAAGGCAACAATGCTCTTTAAAGGTTCCTTCAAATCCAAACTGGTTTATGATTAGTATTTTTGTAAATCACCACTCAGACATTAGGACATGAAAATAATTCAAAGAAGACTACCTCAACAGAGTAGGATCCCCCTAAAATATTGGTTAAAAAGGGAAAATGCTCAAACTGAAATCAGGATACAGACACTTTCTTTCTGTATTAATTCCGAACCGTGTTAAATTTAAAGTCCAAGTTACAGTCTATAGCTGTGGAACAAGGAGTGGGGAAGTAGCTAGTTGGCAGCTTAAATGTTACAACACAAATGTCAAGTTTTCCCCACAGCCACTATCATGTTTAATAGTCACAACACATTAACATTCTGTCACAATACATTTCTTAGCTGTAAGCACTGGAAAGTTCTAATAATTTAAATATTCTCTGACTCACTCTAAGAGATCTATTTGTTCAGGTTTTTTTTAAACATCCAGCACTTCCTTTCACTCCACAGTACTGCTTTTTTCAAAATTCTGAGGAATAATAGAAGAATTGCTCACATCACAGTTGATTAAAACAGGCATCCCATTTACATGGCAGATTTTTCTGTGGTGGCAGAACCATCAAAATGGAGCTCACTATGACAGCAAATAATTGTACTGTCACTAAATTATTTCAAATTACTAGTGTCATTATGAGAATATTATGAATGCTTACATGGTAAAGTAACTGACACACAAATCTGAAACTTGTAAAAAGAACTTTCAAAGCAATTTCTAAAATATTGTGACTCTTGCCTAACTTATCACCCATTTTAAAAGCCTTGTAACACACAAGAAAGTAATGCTAAGCCATAAATTTTCTCACAAAACAGTTTTACCATCCAATTCTGATTGTCTAAAGAGGAAAAACTTTTCATGAACTGTGTGCTGGATTTGACTGGAATAGAATTAATTTTCTTCAGAGTGGCTGGTATGGGTCTGTGTTTTGGCTTTGTGCTGAACACAGGGTTGATAATATAGAGATGATTTTGTCATTGCTGGGCCGGGCTTACACAGTGCCAAGGCCTTTTCTGTTTTCGCATTTCCACGATGGTGAAGAAGTTGGGGGTGTGCTGCGGTGACCCAGCCCACCTTGGGGCTGAGTGACATTCATTGGGTGGATTTCCCCACCCAGGACTCCGACCCTGAGGGTGGATCCGAGGACGACACCAAGGTTTAAGGCTACTCCCCACTGGGTGTCCATCTAGCAGCCTCTCCTCCTCTCCTTCTAGAAACCTCTCCGTTCGTGTAATGCTGTTGGTTTAAACTCCTATGTTTATTCACGTTTCATTGCCTGTGTATTGAGCTCTGGAAAGTTCTGTTCAGTTCAGTTCTCCATTGGTTGATTGAAAGATGTTCCTCCCCTAACCCTTTGTGATTTGTTCCCTGTCACCCCTCGTCATTCCCTTACTGGTTTATCCCTTTGTTCCTCCCTTTGTCCGCCCCTGTTTCTAAAGGGGGCTGTAACTGCTCCCCAGGGCTCTCCTTCTTTGTCCCCCCCTTTCGACTGGAACTCTGCCCCTCGGGGCTGGAATAAAGTCGGGGTTACAGACAGGGAAAGAGTCCCTCTTTCTTCCTTTACCCTCGCCTGTTGCCTCGCAACACCTTGCAGCAGCCAGCCTTCGAACTGAGCTACTTGCAGGCAGCACTGACAGCTGCTGACAGGACTCTGATTGCCACACTGCCGGGGCATCAGAACTTGTTGCCTGCCGGGCCACCGGGCAGCTTGCAGTCAGCGCTACAGGGGTGCATGGCAGGCTGGGAGGAGACACAGCCAGGACAGGTGATTCACGCTGACCAAAGGGATATTCCAGACTGTATGGCATCATGTTCAGGATAGAAAGTGGAGGGAAGAAGAAGGAATGAGGGCATGTTTGGAGTGATATCATTTGTCTTTCCAAGTAACTGTTACATTTCATAGGGCCCTGCTCTCCTGGAGATGGCTGAACACCTGCCTGCCCACGGGAAGGGGTGAATTAATTCCTTCTTTTGTTTTGCTTGTGTGTGTGGCTTTTGTTTTCCCTGTTCAACTCAACCCATCTCAACCCACGACCCTTCTGATTCCCTCCCTCATCCTGCTGGTGGGGGAGTGAGTGAGCAGCTGCCTGGGGCTTGGCTGCTGGCTGGGGTTTAACCACAGCAAAGAGCCAAATGGCTACACACAAAGTAAGTTTCTTCTGAAGTGATTTGTGATGACATAAGAAGGTGGTATCCACTTTTGGAGGTCTAAGTCCACATTCTCATAAAAAATGAAACAAATTAATATCAAACAACACAGAACCACAATGAATGCAAAGATACTATATTCTTTCTCCCATTTCCAATATTGAAAAAACAAATTAACCACAACATTTAAAGTAAGAAATATTTTCTTAGTACCATAGTCTTGATAATGTTGCAAAACCAAGACATCTTCAGAGGCAAATTCAGTCCTGCTCTCTAAAAACACAATTCATTTATGACAGATTTTAAGAATATGGAAATGCTTAATAAGCAGTATGTTTGAAAATATGGATATCAAGTATTTGAGTTGAAATAAGAAACCGATTTTTTTTTTTTGTTACATTTACCCTGAAACAATGTTGTAATTGAGAGCTGGGTGATCTTCTGGCACAGGAGGTACAAGAGGCTCTGGCTGCCATTCTTCAATCAACTCCTCTTTTTCCTGATAGGAGAAAAGAAATACTGTTTGAGAAGGGAATTCCCCTAGAAAATACATTATGCATTAATAAACAGTTGATAACAACTGTATTAGAAATCATGTATACTAGTACATGTCACCTTTCTGAGACACTTTGAATTGTTATTATCTCAGGATTTTCAAATTAGAGGCTCAGAATTGAGGAAGAAGATACAAAGAACATGGACCAGATATGCCTGTGTATTAGAGATCTTACATGATAATCAAGAGATAAGACACTAACATGACGTCCCTGCCAAATTTTAATCAATAATGTTTCAATCAACCTGATAAATATGAAAATCCTCCTCTATAGTTTATGCAATTGAATATAAGTTACATAAAAATTTAATACAGATTGCCTCACTTTACATTCTCAAGTCTTCAACAGTGCTGTTTCAACAGCAGTGGCATTAAAATGCTTAGCAAAGTAACAAATGTGTGAAGACACCATGGAGAAAAACTGTTAAGTGCTCAAGAAAAGGTAATAGCAGTTACTAAACCACATATCCCACACGTAACCATGGAGGAATACTGAGTTCACATTCACTTTCAAAGTAATACCCATATTCAGGTTAATCTCAGAATGGAACCACAATCATATCCCAAGACAGAGAGAGACAATTCCATCCTTGTTTCACAACACTAGTGTGCACCTCTATACCATATTACTATTTGAGGGAAAAATAAAAAACAAACACATCATTTTACACTAAGGGCGCTGACCCACCACATTGCAAGCCAGCAGCTGCTACAGCGCAGTTGTCTCCCAGCCACATATTCCTGTTCCTTGTGTTGGCAGAAGCAGCTACAAAACCAGACAAAAGCCTCATTCCGATCCAGACGAAAAACAACTCACAAAAAGCAGGATGGGATATATATCTAAACTAGAACCACAACAAAGGAGTCCCAACCCCAACCTAGACTGTATGATGCTATTGGAAACTTCATCCTGAGTTACAGTTGTCCAGTAGTATCTTACACCTTTCCATAAGAGTTCAAAAAGAGTTCTGATAATCACAAAGCAGGATGTATGCTCATGCAGCCTTCACTCTGCTTCTACAGCACTTGTTGTTGAAAGGCCCCAAATCCCTAATGCACAGTGTATCTAGAATCAACAGGTTTGCATTCATTTTGGTTTGTGGTTGGTGAGGTTTTTTGTTGTGTTTTGTTTTGGTTTGGGGTTTTTGTGCGGGAGGTTTGTTGGGTTTTGTTTAACAAGGCAGCAGAATAAATCAGATAAGAAGTGGTGCAGCTTGTCACTTACAGAAGGATAAATAAGAAAATCTTTGGTTGACATCAAATGCCTAAGAGGGAAGGACTTAGGAAGCATGGTGTTTCTTCTGTTTGAGACCTGAACACAGAGAACATTTGAAAATCTTTAAGGCCGAGCAGGCACCATAAAATTCCTTTTCTTCAAAGAAGGAAGAATTAAAGCTGTGTAACCATGTACTTAGCTTTATCATTAAAGTCTAAGTTTTTCATCTAAGTGTACAAAATATGATGAAACAGCTTAGCAACTGATGACACAAGCTCAATTAAAATACTTTCGCCAAGTAGTCTAGCAGTAAGAAAAATAGTATTTGCAGATGGACATTATAACTACAATAAATTAGCATAGTCCAATCGCAATTTAGATCTATGAACATAAAGATAATGAGCAGTTCTATCCCCCATTCATTCCAACTTCTATGAAGTTTCCACTCTACCCTTTAAAATCTTTGCTGTACACAAACTAACAGCATAGGTGACAAGCCACAGATAAGAAGTGGAACATCCTGATTTTTCTCCTCACACAACTTAGAACATACAGGAGAAGTCTAACCGTCATTTCAAACAACACCATTTCACTAATTCTAATTCACATTCATTCTCCTCATCCATTACACAGCATTTTGCTTTTTGATGGACATAGGAATATAAAAGACAAGCGTTTGCACATTCATATCTTATGTCTTCTGTTTCCACCAGTTCTTAGCACAGAAAGGTACTGGAGATATTGATGATTAAAATGAGAACCAATCTCAATCTAAACCAGCCACCCACCACTGCAGATGGGACAGTTCAAATCTCTTCCTTCTTCCATTCACCAAATACCTCAGTACACTGGCCCATCCTGCTGACTGTTCAGGGTAAACATGACCATCTGCCTCTGAACAAAAAGGGCAGAAGTAGACTTTCATGCAGTAACCCCACATCAGAGTACTTTTATCTTCTACCTCCAAAACAGACCCAATTTCACACCAATATCAATTTTTAAAAGTTAATTTTCAAACATATAGAGAAAACAGATTTTTAATTCACACTGTAACAGCTTCAATATGTAATTGATTTGCTTATTTCTCCTTAGTTCACTGTAAAGAAAATATCCACTTGATAAAAAGAATGAACTCAAAACTTTCAATTTCCACTCTCTTGGACTGTAATGTAAGTGAACTCATACTTCAACTTTTCCTCTTGCCTTTTTATAACTATTTTTCATTTATATAATCAATACACAATAAACATGAAAATATAATATATAAACTGTTTATAAATATATTTTTAAAATTACAATATACATACCTTTTTATACATTTAGCTTTAGGCTTTATGGCTCTCTGAACCTTAACCCAAACCATGATGGAAGCTTGGTGCCTAGGCTGAGATCCCCACCTCCATGGGTGTCTCAAATTAGAAAGGTGTGGAGGCAGCAGCATTGGTGCCTTGCTGTGATCACCTAGGAATGACTCTTCCAGACCCAGTATGCTCAGACTCTGAATTTTCTGGCTCTCTGAAGCCTAACCCTACATGTAATAGAATCTTGCAAGTGTCAGTGCATATTTATATATAAAAACATTTTTAATCTATTTACCTAAATACAGATGCCCAGAGACACATATACAATGATTTTGGGTGGTTGTATTCTGTTGTGTATTTTACTTTTTAACTGCCAGATATCCTGGGTAAGGAAAATACTTGAGTGTAAACACATTGAACCCAAATTATTAAAAAAGTTGCCTTTTTTACCCAGGTTCTTAAGAAAAGGTACCAATTTTGTTCATTTAAGGTAATTCTTCGCTAGCACTAGTGTTCTGAAACAATGTCATGCATGCATCTTCTGCATTAATATCCAAAGATTAATAATATTCAATTAACAAGTCTTTAATTTCACAGTATTTATAGACTCATGTATCACCATGGCATAAATTGGCACAAATAACAGGCATGCTAGTTAGAAATGTCTCTCTTTCAAATTATGCTCATACATAAGGGAAATTTTACCTCCATAGGGAGTCTTGGCTCAAAATTACTGAAAATCTTTACAAGAACAGACTACATCTGCTATTTCCTGTAGAACAACATCTGACAGTCTGTGCATGCTGTTCCTGACAGTCTGTGCATGCTGTTCCTGACAGTCTGTGAATGCTGTTCCTGCAAAATAGAGCTCTCAAGGTCTATGTATTTCTCAGCCACACATTAAACACTTCCCTCTCACAGGAACTTCACAGTCTCCTGACTAATATCACTCAAATAAAACTCACCCCATGTTAGTACTTCAGTGGTATTTCTAAAACCAAACAGAAAAACTATTCTTCCCATTTGCAAATGGGAAGCTGTGACTCTTGGTAGTACTTCAGAGATTTTGAGAGAAAAGCTCAGTATCATTATCATTTACTGGTAAGTAAGACACACAGACCTGTAGGGCACCTTTCTTTCACACATAACTAAATTATGCTATGTAAGCTTCCACAGCCTGCTCTGGTCCTCATTGTCACTTTGTCACTTTTTACAGATTTCACTTCATGTGAAAAGCCCATAAGAATCTATGCCTAGCACCCTGTATGGCCACTGACTTCTTTATGTTTTCCAAAACGTCAAACTATCAGGAACTTAGAGTATCAGAGAAGTACTCCACCTTTTTAGTTAATGCTTTGGGAGGTCTTATTATTTTATATGAGAAGCAGTAGGAATACTTACAAACACTGTTATGAAAGCATGACAGTCAGTCAGTTAAGTGCTGATTTCTGCACTGGATTTCGCAGTACTCTTGCTACACATTTGAGTGAACCTAGAAGCCACCTTCAGGGTGGATTTCTTCACTGTTTTAGAAGTGTGACTCCTAAGTGCACTAGGTTGCACAATATATCCTCTGCTTTTCATTCCCCAGGATAGACTGACTGGTCCTAAGAGATCACACTAAGATGGCTGTGCAATAATTGTATTATTCATTAATACTTATTACATGGAGCCAGCTCTGCTCTGGCAGCATTCCTAACAATAATTCACAGAGAAACTTCAAGTACCATTACATGAGTGGCTGGCATAAAGGTAGTGTATGCTCCACCACCTGAGCAGGCCTACCTCCAGTGGCTGTACCTGAGCAACCCAGTATTTCTTTCTGGTATGGTAAAGACTGGACACCACAGCATGACTCAAACTAGAACAAGTCAGAAGGCAAATCAGCAGCAGTCTCCTTGCTGAACAGCTGGCATATTTCTACACATAGATGAACATACACACAGAAGCCTGGCTGTATGTGATCTCATATTGTATGAAACAGACTGTACTGGGTCTGGCTGTGATGGTGGCAATTTTCTTTGCAGCAGCTCACATAGTGCTGTGTTTTACATCTATGACCAAAACAAGGCTGCAGCACACTGAACTTGTATCTCTTGCTGAACAGCCTTTGCACGGTGCTAATGCCTTCTTGTTTCACACTCGGACTCCACAGTGAATAGACTGCTGGATGGCCTAGAGACTAGGAAAGGACACAGTCAGGCTTGAACTAACCAAACATAGATTCCATACCACAAGATGTCACACAGCAGTAACAGGGAGAAGGGGGGTTTTAGGGAATTTAATCACCTTTTGCTTGGGAACTGTACAGTATTGGTCCATTCACAGGAGGTGTTGAGTGACCACTTTTGCACCACTTATCTTGTTTCTGTCTTCTTCCACTTTTCCTTTGCTTATTAAACAATTTTATATTCACTCAAGTTTTCTTGTTTTTACTCTTCCTTTTCTGTGTAAGCAGCTATGCAATGCTCAGCTGCCTACTGGGGTAAACCCTCAACACAGGCTAGTGTCAATTATCTGCAGATTTTTAATGATGATTAAGGAGGAGTTACTTCTCTATGTGTTCTCAACTACTCCCCTACACAAAATACATGAGCTCTCTTCACAGGAATTATTTACACTGGAGAAAGAGAAATGCAATCATTCCACAACTCTAACGTATGAGTTTGCTTGATTCCTCCAACTGTAGAAGATATATTCCCATTCTAACTTCACTGCTGCCTTGATACTTACTTTCAGTAAAGTATCTGTAGACAGGACATTCCCTTCAAAATACAATTCTAACTAAGGATCAGAGGTCAATGTACTCTCACTAGCACCTCCTTCATGGTTAGCCAACTTGAACATACAATCAGAACAAAGTGAATTCACCTATGCTATTTTTTTTTTGCCATCAAGATAAAAGGAACAAAAAGCTAGCGGTGTCTTTAAGTCAAACCTTTTGCTGCAATACAGCACACAGCACTCTGTGACTTTTTGGTTCTGTAACTTGCAATGTGAATCAACATATCTAGTCTATATACAATGTAATTTTTGATAACATCGGATTTTTGCTAGTATTCACATTCCTTTTCACCCTTCAACCTCAGTAACATCTGTACAAATCTCATCAAAAGTATCACAGCAAAAATGTATTGCATGCTTCTGTTTTTCAGGAAGTCTGTTAACTGCTGCCCTGACAGTGAACTTTGACACAGTTATCCTGAAAAAGTAGGATTCTTTAAGCCTAAGACATTTCCACATGCTTTTCCTCCTTATGACACCCTTCTAAACTCTTGCTTTCGCTGAGCTGTAGCAGCTACATGTGCAATCTCCCAATTGTCATTGCCCCCAGTTAAGAAGACACAAAACAATTTTCACCCATTAGAGATTTGTCTGAGTACTTCCTTAAATACCTTTCTTTCAACAAAATGGTCTGTCACAAATGAAGATGATGAACTGCAACTGGATGATAAAATCCAAAATGCACATTGAGATGGCTGTGAGTGACTTTCTTACTTTGTAAGAAAAAGACAGGTGTCAGCTTTTTCAGGTCACCAATTACACAAGAGTTGCAAGGAGCCTTTTCTTGCCATCTACTGCAGACAGAGTGACTCCTTAAAACAAAAATTATTCTCCAAAATACAAGAGATGAAAACTCTCTGATGGAGGAAAACTCTATTAAATGAACTGTACTAGTTTCTGGATAGACAATCAGGGGCTACTTTAAAGCTGCAGCATGTCTTCCTAGATGATACGTTTCATCAGTTTTTCATTCAAAAACTCAGTGTTTCACTGCACCAGAGCTCCCTTTGTGTTCTTTCCTCCTCTGTATTCTTATCAAAGGAGGCAAACTTTGAGTATCTCAAGACCAATTCAAACTCTTCCAAGCACAAAACTGAACTGGCCATTCTTGATTCTTACTCAGTTCACCTGCTGCCTCCAGTCATAGAACCGTTTGGGTTGGAAGGGACATTAAAGATCATCTGATTCCAATATCCCTGCCATCGGCCGTGACAACTTCCACTAGACCTGGTTGCTCAGAAGGCCCATCCAATCTTCCCTTAAACACTTCCAGGCATGGGGCATCCAAAACTTCTCTGGGCAATCTGTGCAAGTGCCTCACCACCCTCACAGGAAAGAATTTCTTCCTAGCATTTAATCTAAAGCTGCTCTCTTTCAGTTTGAAGCCATTGCTCCTTGTCCTATGACTACATGCTCTTGTAAATAGCCTTTCTCCGTCTTTCTTGTAGGCTCCCTTCAGGTATTGGAAGGCTGCAATTAGGTCACCTCAAAGCCTTCTCTTTTCCAGGCTGAACTTTGCCAATTCTCTCAGGTTTTCCTCATAGGAGAGGTGCTCCATCCCTCTAATCAACTTGGTGTCCTCCTCTGAACTTGCTCCAACAGATCCATATCCTTCCTTTGCTGGGACCCCAGAGCTGGGTGCAGTGTTCCAGGTGGGACCTCACCAGAGCAGAGCAGAGGGACAGAATCCCCTCCCTCACCCTACTGGCCACACTGCTTTGGATGCAGCCCAGCACACGTTTGGCTTTCTGGGCTGTGAGTGCTCATGGCTGGATCATGTCCAGCCTCTCATCCATCAGCACCCCCAATTCCTTCTGGGCAGGGCTGCTCTCCATCTGTTCATCCCCAGCCTGTGTTGATACTGGGGGTTGCCCTGACCCAGGTGCAGCACTTAGCACTTGGCCTTGTTAAACCTCATGAGATTCCCATGGACCCACTCTTCTATCTTGTTCAGATCCCTTTGGATGCCATCCCATCCTTCACGTGTGTCAACTGCACATCTCATGTGTCACCTGCAAATTTGCTGAGAGTGCACTTGATCCCTTCATCTATGGCATTAATGAAGATACTAAGTAACACTGGTCCCCATATGATCCCCAAGAGACAACACCTGCCACTGATGTCCGCTGTGACTTGGAGACAATGGCCACTATCCTTTGGGTGAGATCATCCAAACATTTTCTTATCCCCCTAGCAGTTCTCCCATCGAATCCATTTCTCTCCAATTTAGAGAGAAAGATGTTGTGGGGGACCGTGTCCAAGGCTTTACAGAAGTCCAGATAAATGACATCTGTAGCCCTTCCCTTGTCCACTCCATCACAGAAGTCCACTGCATTGGTCAGGCAGGACACACCGTTTGTGAAGCTGTGTTGGCTGTCTCAATAAATACCTGTGAAAGTGTTCCCTAGAATACTCTAAGCTCATTTAGTAAGTGTTCCCCAAATGAGGACATTGCTTGCAGTTTTGCTCACATTCATAGACTTGTGCTTACAATGCCTGCATCCTGTTCACTGATCAATTACACTAAGCACACAGACTTAATGTGCATCCTTAATGAGAATAAGATCAAAAAGTGTGCAAGCACATGACATAGATGGGAATTACATACATCCATGACAAATATCCATAAATCTGTTCCACAAATTTTCTTCAGTACAACGAAGAAATTTCAGTATTTTATCCCATTTATAAGGGATACCGTTACTCTGAAGCTCAAATAAACTAGTCCAGGGACAGCTTCAAAACAAACTCTACTCATTTCTGATAGTCTACAGCCAAAAGTCAGGAAGATATTCCAGTCTTCACAATCATAGCTTTTTTTTTCTTTTCTTGGGACAAATACATTGCAAAGGAAGAAAATTGCTAAACTACAATTTTTGTGGAACCCACTGAAAACTCTCAGAGTTTTTACTTGTAATATACACCACATACACAGACAGACCATTTTCATACTCTCTACAGTCTTATGGTTCATTTTGCTTGGTCGGATGTTTTTAATATCGCTTTCATTTTTAGAATAAAGCCCCCCACTGAGCAGAGCTAATGCCAGCTTTTCATAGCTTAACAGTCACTGTCATATCAGCCTTCTTAATTCTCAGAATCTCATACACAGCACCACTTTAAAAGCACAAACTGAAGTATTTAAGCAGTGAGCAGTTTGTAGGTCCAAAATAAGCTCACCCTTTGAAATTTTAAGGAAAAAAAGCAGCAGCGTTTATAATGCAGCAGTGGTTCAAGAGTCAAATATGTCAATTGCTTTAAATTATTCATCTAAAGAAAGTATTTTTTCACCATACCTTAAGTGTTAGATCAGATCGTTCTTGAAGCTTGTATGTCTTGGAGAAAAGAAGTCTGATTATCCATAGAATTAGAATACCTTCTAAAATTAGATGGTAAGCAGGAGCCTGAAAACAAAAGTGCAAAAATAAGTCTAAACAGAATTCTATTTGAAACGATTTTACACAACACAACAGTTTAGTCCCTACTAGCACACTCAGAAAAAAAACCCAAAGCTGATAATCACCTGATATGTATTATTTCTAAATCAGTAAAAATTATAATTAAATGAAAGTGGAATGTTTTGCAGCTACTACTTGTAGCTGTTAACTTGAGTTTGAATGGATTTGGTCTGTTATTCATAAACAAGGTACATCCTAAACCGATAATTGATTTTAGTTCCACACAAGCACATAATTTGAATACTGAGAGTAAAGGCAGTAACATCATACAGGTTACACCAGTCAGCACCCTAGAAGGCAGAAGGCTTTCAAAAGAAGCAGAAGTATTCCGAGAGCCTGAAGATCTGTGTCATCTGTACAGTAACTTTAATCCTCCCTTCTTGTAACCTACAGTCCACCATCAGGGACAGCTAGTATTTACAAAGAAAGCCAGTTCTGTTCTTAGAGCCAACTTCTGTCAGTTTGATCAGGTATAAACTGAGTCACCTCAAGTAGTTTTGTCCTTGTGTCATTCACTCTCTTATGTGTGGACACAATGTGTGGGAATACACAAAGCAAACCACAACACAGAGTTGATTCAAGCTAAAGTTAGCCTCTTTGGGTACTCGGGGTGGGGGGCAGAAGTCAGTTTCCTCTGGCAGCACAGCTAGTTTGAAGTAGTGGAGTTACGGTATCAACACTAGACACCTAGTATTAATGACGAGTTTAATTATTCCATTTTGGAAAGGCTCCTGTCTACTATTTGTAAAAGACTCAAAGTGCACACAAACGAGTACACTCCCTCTTAAAGTCAGGGGAATTGCTCCGACACATCAAGATTTTCTGGTGTGATCTGACCTGCTAACACACACATCCAGAAATTAAGGGAAATTGAACACAAACTTTTTAAACCAGTAAAGAGTCCTATGGCATATCAAACTGCAAATAACAAATGTTAGTCTTGCAAACTACTTTTCAGTTTACCAAACATATATATTATGAATATTAAGAATACATATGTACACCACGACATCCAAAGAACACACAGTATACTCCCATAGAGGTCCCTGTGCTTGTCAGTACCCGCAATAATCCTGGATGCAGTGCTACCTGCTTCATTAGCGGAGCACTTCTATATTTGGACTGCAAACTTGCATACATTCTTAAAAAGTTACCACCCTTTGCCAAAGGAAGGGATACAAGAATATCGCCTGCCATCACGACGTCCTTTTTCACATCACGAAGCAAAGCCCGGGTACAAACATGCACAGCTGATCTCCTGCAGGAGGGAACTCAAGTCTAAACATTTAAACGCCGTTTCCTTCTTTGCAAAGAACACCTGTACGTTACAAATCCTGGCCCCGTACTCAGAAAAATAATGTGAACCTTATGGCTTAATGCTCTAGTATAAGTCTTAAATATCGCTTAACAAACTTGGAGACATAAGACGTGCACCTATCTTTTCAATACATAACCGTGGTGCACATACACATATTCACGATCCGGCGAGCGCAGCCCGAACCCCACGGCACGGACCCGCAGCCAGCTCCCGATTCACCGCCCAGCATCCACCGCCGCCGCCCTCGTGGCAGCCCCGGCGATACCTCCCCGCTCCCTGCGCCCCGAGCCAC